>JACVTC010000055.1:85000-250000 GCA_016946835.1 Neocallimastix lanati (nom. inval.) | reverse complement strand
AGTAATAATACAATAAAATACTAAACGTTTAGTAACATTTCTATTTTTCTTTTTGCTTTGATTTCTAATTTTTGTTTTTTGTTTTGTTTTGACTGTTTAATAATTCTTAAATAATTACGATAAAGCTATTGTATTATATTATATATATATTATTATTTAATTTTATTTTAAAAAGTATAAAATATAATTATTAATATGACATATTTTAACATTTAATATTATATCATATCCTATAAAAATACTTTTTTTTTTTTTTTTCTTTTCTTCTCTTTTATTTATTTATTTTTTCAAATATTAAAATATAAATGAAAAAAGAAAAAAAAATAAAGAAAAAAAATATCCCTTATATTATTTATTTTATTATTATATAAGGTTTTATTTAATATAAATGTACTCTTTTTTTTTAAAAAAAAATTTCTTTTTAAATTAAATCAATTTAAACACCAATAGATTTTAAATCCATTTATTTTCATTTTATATTTATTTAAATTCTTTTTTTTTTTTTTTTTTAATTTATTTAATAAAAATTTCAAAATAACAAAAAAATAAAAGAAAAAAGTTTAATTTATATTAAAATATTGTAATTAAAAAAAAGAAAAAAAAAAAAAAAATGGATTATACTTTTAAATATAAAATATATAAAATATGTTTTATAAATAAAATTCATTTTTTATTTTTTTATTTTTTTTTTTTTAATATCTATAGAGAAATAAACTTTTGATTTTCTTGTTAACTATATATTCTTTTTTTTCTTTTATTATATATAAAGATAATCTTTATTTATAAGGAAATAAAGAAATTATGAAATAAAGTGACATATTGAAACATTTATATAGAGTGGAAAAAAAAGAAATTTTATTTTTATAATATTTTTATATTTTATTCTTTCTCTAAATCCACTTTTTATTATTATTATTATTATTATTATTTTAATTCATATGCATATATATATTACTTTTATTATTTTATTATTTTAATTATTTTCTTAAATTTTTTTTGATATCGTTTTTATCGAATTTCTATATGAAATAAAACAAAAAACAAAACAAAAAAAAAAAAAAAAAAAAAAGAATCCATCCTTACTGAATAAACTTCAATATTAATATTAATCTAACTACATATATAGATAAATATATTATATTTAATACAATTTAAATAGTTTATATTTATGGAAATAGAATAATAAAAAACTTTTTTTTTTACCATGAAAAATAGTTTATCTTTGCATAAAATGATGCATACTTTAATATAATACTTGTTTATATATAGTACATATTTATATATAATACATGTTTATATTTAATACATGTTTATATTTAATACATGCTTATACTTAAACATTGTTATATATCCACACAAAAATACTTTCTAAATGAATAAAAAAAAAAAAAAACTTTAATATTATTTATTCATGAAATAGAGCATTATTTATCTTATTTCATAAATATCTATATGTATCGATATTAATAATACAACTTAACTTTATTTTATATTATTTATAAAAATTGAATAAATTAAATAAAAATATATATTAATTTCTAATATATATTTTTTTTTTTAAAATTTATAATATTATAATACTTAGTATATACTATTTATGATTTATTCTGTATTATATATTCTTTATTCTTTGTTATTTGTTACTTGTTATTGGTTACTTGTTAATGTTACTTTATTAACTTTATAAATTTTTATTATATATTATTTATTATATATTATTTATTATTCAAATATTTATTATTCAATTATTTATTATTTATTATTTATTATTTATTATTTATTATTTATTATTTATTATTTATTACTTATTATTTATTTATTATTAATTATTTATTATTTATTACTTATTACTTATTATTTATTATTTGTTATATTATTTATTATTTATTATTTATTGTTTATTATTTATTATTTGTTACTTGTTATCTGTTTTATTATTTTTTATCTGTTAATCTGTTACTTTATATTAATTTTTATTATTTATTCAGTTTTATGTTTTATTTCATTCTAAATTGGATGATAAATTTTTCAAAAAAAAAAAAAAAAAAAAAAAAAAATTAAATTAAATTAAAATAAAAATTAAAATTAAAATTAAATAAAATCAAAGAAAAGAAAAGAAAAGAAAAGAAAAGTTATTAAAAGTCATTCTGATGATAAACTTTAATAAATTATGAAATAATGAACTTTTTCTTTTTTACAGCAGCAATTATTGGGAACTTTAAACTTTATTTATTTATTAAATACATAAACTTTTTTTTTATTTATAAAAAAAAAAAAAAAAAAAAACCCAGAATTAATAAAAAAAAAATAAATATTATTTGTTATTTGTTCAATTAGAACAAAATAATATTTTAAATAATGATACGAAATAAAATGTTATATTCAAATTAATGAGTATAAATAAATTCAAAAAAAAAAAAAAAAAAAAAAAGTTCATTGGCAATGAACCTTTTGTCTCCAAGATTATAGGATGATCAGGTTTAACTGGAATTCTTATTCTGGATTAGGGTTTGAATGGACTATCTATCTAAAAAGAAATGATAGTTTTCTTTTTTCGAAAGGCATTGACCCTGCTTATAGTCTGTCTTACTTGCAATTTTCAGTGTTCAGTGATAACGTTCCTGGTTAGTTTGCGCTTATACCAATCGAAATAACGATTCTTGTTCGAGTACTAGCCCTAAGGCATAATTTCTGTAAAAGCGAGTCACAGATCGTACTAAGGAATAGCATTTGTTTGAATAATCACCAGACATGATTTGGTTTTTTTTTTAAAAAAAAAAAAAAAAAAAAAAAAAAAAAAAAAAAAAAAAAAAAAAAACAATCCCATTCCTTTTTATAATTTAAATCAATAATGTCTCTGCGTCTCTTCCACCAAGAAGGAAGTTATTTATAGTTGGGTTTAACGTCACGTATATATTTACACACTCATTATTCAGAAAATTACTTAAAATTAACACTAATTTCACCAATTGACCTATTCACTATATTATTAGTAACGATACTATTACTTTCATTATCACTAGTATAACTATTCCTATTTTCATTAATAATACTATTACTATTATTATTATTATTATTATTATTATTATTATTATTATTATTATTATTATTATTATTATTATTATTATTATTATTATTATTATTATTATTATTATTATTATTATTATTATTATTATTATTATTATTATTATTATTATTATTATTATTATTATTATTATTATTATTATTATTATTATTATTATTATTATTATTATTATTATTATTATTATTATTATTATTATTATTATTATTATTATTATTATTATTATTATTATTATTATTATTATTATTATTATTATTATTATTATTATTATTATTATTATTATTATTATTATTATTATTATTATTATTATTATTATTATTATTATTATTATTATTATTATTATTATTATTATTATTATTATTATTATTATTATTATTATTATTATTATTATTATTATTATTATTATTATTATTATTATTATTATTATTATTATTATTATTATTATTATACTCTTCGTTACTTCTATCAGAATCTACTTGAATCTATATTATTTATTCCTATCTGTGGCAATAGTGCTTACATTACTTTTTTGATATTAATTTTTTTTCATAAAGTATTTTTTTTTTTTTTTTTTCAATATCTAAAAAATATTTCATTCAAAATTCACGAAAAAAAAAAAAAAAGATAATTTCTAGCTTTCTCAAATTCATTTTTTTCTTATAAAGTCTTTGGCTAAGTTTTTTTTTTTTTCTTTTTTTTTCTTTTTTTTTTTTATAGCCGCAATTATTACGAACTTTAATCTTTATTTATTTATTCTTATATAAAATACATGAATACTTTTAATTTTAATAAAAAATAAAAAAAACACAGAATTAATAAATAAATAAATAAAATTATTTGTCCAATTGAAATAATAAATGAAATAGTAACGTGAAATAAAAAGTAATAATCAAAAAATAAAGTGTATAAATAAATTCAGAAAAAAAGTTCATATGCAACGAACCTCATCTCCTTATGGATTAGGGTTTGAATTGACTATCTGAAAGAAATTATGGTCTTCTCCTTTAGAGGCATTGGCCCTGCTAGCCTGTTGGCTAAGTTTTGAATAATTTTCTTATTTCAATAACAAATGTTTACTAATTTTTTTTTTTTTTTTTTTTTTTTTTTTTTTTGTAATATATGATTATATAGTAGTTTATGTGTATTGTGAATGCATGAATGTGTGTGACTGTGACTGTATCATGGACACAACATCATACAGAAACCGCCGAACAATATAAAAAGATGATGCAAGTACACGTGAAATGTGTGTACACAGCTATATATATTGATGCCAGCGTAGACGATATGCGTACAGAATGAATAATTTTTTTTTTTCTTTTATATTTATATATATATATATAGCCAGCAATTATTGTAAACTTTAATATTTATTCATTTATTAATTACATGAATACAAAACGAATGAGAAAGATATCATTAGATTAAAAAAACTAATTTAATTTAATTTAATATATAAACTTTGATATATAAATAAAAATTGATTATAAAAAAAAAAAAAAAAAAAAAAAAAAAAAAAAAAAAAAAAACCGAAATGTTATGCTTGCTGCAATAATTTTTATTTTTTTTCCTTTTTTATATGATCACCCTCTAAAATAATAAATTAAAAAAAAAATAAAATTAAAATTAAAAATTAAAAATAAAAAATAAAAAATAAAAAATTTAAAATTAAAAATAAAAATTAAAAAATATAAATAAAAATTATTTGGTTTTTTTTTATTTTTTTTCCTTTTTTATATGATCACCCTCTAAAATAATAAATTAAAAAAAAAAAAAAAATAAAAATAAAAATAAAATTAAAAATAAAAATTAAAAATATAAATAAAAATTAAAATTAAAATAAAGATAAAAATAAAAATAATAAAAATTATTGCAGCAACTGTAACATTTTTTTCCCTTTTTTATATATGATCACCCTTTAAAATAATATATTAAAAAATAAAAATAAAAAATAAAAAATAAAAAAATTATAATTTAAAAAAATTTATAATTTATAAAAAAAAAAAAAAAAAAAAAAAAGAACACTTTATAAATTCATTTCATTTATTTTTTTTTTCTTTTTTAATTTATATAATAAATAATTTTTATTTATATAAAAATAATTTTTTTTATAGTTTTGTAGGTTTTTTATTTTTTTTTTTTTTTGAGTTCTTTTTTTTTCTGAGTTTTTTTTTTTTTTCTGTTTATCTTTTTCTTTTTTTTTTTTCTTCTCATTTCATTTTTTTTTCTTGTTCCTTTACTAGTTGTTAACTTTTTAATTTGATTCTTTTTTAAATATATTATTAATTATTTTCATAAATATATATCTTTTCTTCCAAAAAAAAGATAATATAAAAAATAAAAAGATTTGCATTCTAAAAATTTAAGAAATTTCTATCGAAAATAAATATAAAAAAATTGATATATTGTTATATTTGTTCATTTAATATTTATCAAAAAAAAAATATTAAGATAGAAAGAAAAAATTTAAATATAAATATTATATATTTTTTATAATAAATATAAAATATATAAAAAAAAAAAAAAAAGCAAATTTCACTTTCTTTTTTTTTTTTTTTAAATAAGATAGTTTTCTTAAAAATAACATATATTGTTAATATAAAAATGATATAAAATACTTTAAATACTTAAATAATGATATATAGTATAAATAATTTCAATAAGAATGAATAAAAAAAAAGAAAAAAATCCCTTTAATTCTTTTTCAAAATGTTCCATTTTTTTTTAGTTGTTGTTATTGTTGTTATTGTTGTTTTTTTGTTTTTTGTTTTTTGTTTTAGTTCTCCATTTTTGATTTTTTATGGAAATTGTGTGAATAATTATTGGTCTAAAAAAGAAAAAAAATTATATATTTTTTATTTTGTTCATATTTTTTCTTTTTCTTCATTTTTTTTTTTTCTTATAAATTATTTAGTTAAAAAAAAAAAAATTGTAAAAATTTTTTCTTTTTTAAAAATGATATATAATTTATAAAACAATTGAAATTAAAAATGAATATAAATTTTTTAATAAAAGAAAAAAAAAATTAAAAATAAAAAATAAATTTAAAAAAAAAAAATTAATTAAAATAATTTTTAAAATATTATTAAAATTAATTTTTCTTTGTATTTTTTTTTTTAAAAAAAAAAAAAAAAAATTCAAAAAGCTTAAAATAAAATTTGCTTTTTTTATTTTTCTTTTTATTCTTTCTTTTTTTCTTTTTTAATTAATTATTTTTCTCTCTTTTGATTAAATTTTGTTTTTCGTTTGTTATTTTTGTAATTATTTTAAATTTTAACATTTTTTAACATCAAAAGCATTATCAATTTCACGTTTAATATCTTGATCTCCTCTAAGCTTTGGATTAACCTTCTTATCAATAGAATATAAGTTTTCCATATCTTCAAGAGAAAGTCCCTTAGTTTCCTTAATACAGAGAAGAGAGAAAATGAAGGCAATGGTGGCCATAGCCATGAAGATAAGGAAGGTGTAATACTTTAAATATTTCATAAGAATAGAAACTGATCCCGTAACAAGAACACTACCTGCATATTGGAACATCATAGCAATAGCATTAGCTTTGGAACGAATACGAAGTGGGAAAATTTCAGATTGCCAAACATAGACAGTGGAACCCCATGACCAACCATAGGCAACAGAGTAAATATAGGTACAGATGACACATAAAACACCAAAGACAGCATGTCCAGTTTTATCTAAAATTAAACATAATAAGAAGATAAGGAACATACAAATAGCAAGAACTAAAGCTCCAAGGACTAAAATCTTTCTACGACCTGCCTTTTCAACATACTTTAAAGCTGGAATGGAGAAAACGACAACAAATAAATTATTAATGACAACAAGCCATGAACCCCATTTAGCTGCATCAATATTAAGATAATCCTTGTAAATTTGAGAGGAATAATAGTTGATAGCATTGACACCAACTAACATATGTAAGAATTGTAAGACACAGCAAAGAGCAATACGGTATAAGTAGAATTTATTAGTGAATAATTGACCCCAACGAACAACACCATCAGTAACTTCTGCCTTAAGCTTATCACGCATATCAGTGTATTCTTCAATAACTTCTTGATCATCCTTAGACTTTTCACGAACCTTAGCAAGAACATCTAAAGCTTTTTCATCTTGATTCTTCATTAATAAGTAACGAGGAGTTTCTGGACCGAACCAAATTAAAGTCATGAAAAGAACGGCTGGAATAAGTTGACAACCAACTGCTGTTCTCCATTGAGCTTCTCCCTTAATAAGTTTTAAACAAAGAGTATCAGCAATGGAAGCGAAGAAGAAACCGGCTTGAAGATTAAAATTGAATAAAAGACCCATAGCACCTCTACGATTCTTTGGAGTAATTTCGGCAATGTAAACTGGAGAAACAACCATGGTAACACCACAAGCAATACCAGCAATGAAACGACCAATACAGAAAACAACGATAGTATTAGAGAAAGTTTGAATAAGGGAACCGAGAGTATAAATGAAAGAACCGAGAGCTAAAGGTTTAGTTCTACCAATTCTATCCATAAGACTCATAGCAAGAATAGAACCGAAGACACAACCAAAAGTGAACATTGGAGTAATAATAGATTCTCTGGTAGCCTTAGAAGGAGTGGCAACAAATTCACCCTTACCATTATCAACGAAGGTACCGAATCTCACACCGTAAGTACTTCTCATAGAGAAGATAATACTATAATTATATGTATTAATAAATTATTTAAAATAAACAAAAATATAAATAAAAATAAAAAATTAATAAAGATAACAATTTAATAAATAAAAAAATAATAATAATTAGTTTTAGTTTCACATTTTTATTAATTAATATATTCTACTTTTTTTTTTTTTTTAATACTAAAAAAATTATAAAAAGTAAAAATAAATAAAAACTTCATAAAATATATCCATATATATGATTTTATAATTTTTTAAGATATTTAAAAAATAATAATAAATAAATAAAAAAGTAATTATATTTATTACTAACTTTAACATTCCAACTTCCCAACCATAGATAACAGAACCTAAGGTAGCAATAATACAATAAAATACTAAACGTTTAGTAACACCAAAAGCC
Source organism: Neocallimastix lanati (nom. inval.) (assembly GCA_016946835.1). Classification (NCBI taxonomy): domain Eukaryota; kingdom Fungi; phylum Neocallimastigomycota; class Neocallimastigomycetes; order Neocallimastigales; family Neocallimastigaceae; genus Neocallimastix; species Neocallimastix lanati (nom. inval.). Next base: position 241,835 of record JACVTC010000055.1, on the reverse strand, counting down.
ATTTTTGATATTTAAAATAAAATGTTTTATTTGTATATTATTTTCTATAATCTATATTCTCTATATCTATATATTTTTATTCTATTTTATTTTTCTAAATTAATTTATAATTTAAAAAAAAATAACTTTTTTTTTTCTTTTAAAATTAAATATTTAACTTAAATTAAAGGAATAAAAACAAATCTATTATATTTAATAATAAAAATTTTTTAATGTTTTTATATAAACAAAAAAAAAGAAAAAAAAAACTCAAAATAACTATTAAAGCTTGATAAAAAAGAAAATTAAAAGAAAATATTTAGCTTTTTATATAAAAATAAAATATAATTTTAAACAATTATTTTATTATTTTATCAATATATATTTTATATACATGTTAATTTTTTTAAATTATTCATTTAATTTTAAATAAATATAAATATAATATATTATTTAATTAAATTTAAAATAAATTTTTTTTAATTTATTCAATTATTTTAAAAGAAAATAATATATTATTTAATTAAATTCAGAATAAATTATTTTTTTAAATTATTCATTTAATTTTAACGGAATATAATATATTATTTAATTAAACTCATCATTTTTTTTTTTTCTTTTGTATTAATTTCTTTTTTTGTTTTAGTTTTATTTTTATTGTTTTACAAATTCTTAAATCATTATTATAAAAATACTTTTTTTTTTTTCTTTTCTTCTCTTTTATTTATTTATTTTTTTCAAATATTAAAATATAAATGAATAAAGAAAAATAAAGAAAAAAAATATCCCTTATATTATTTATTTTATTATTATATAAGGTTTTATTTAATATAAATGTACTCTTTTTTTTTTAATTTCTTTTTAAATTAAATCAATTTAAACACCAATAGATTTTAAATCCATTTATTTTCATTTTATATTTATTTAAATTCTTTTTTTTTTTTTTTTTTTTTTAATTTATTTAATAAAAATTTCAAAATAACAAAAAAATAAAAGAAAAAAGTTTAATTTATATTAAAATATTGTAATTAAAAAAATTTTTTTTTATATTTCATATATATAAATAAATAATGCATATATATTTATTTTTTTAATTTATATGGAGTAATAAATTTTTACTTTTCTTGTTAACTATATATTCTTTTTTTTTTTTAATATATATAAAGATAATCTTTATTTATATATATATAGAGAAATAGACAAATAGACAAATGGACAAATAGACAAATAGAGAAATAAAGAAATAGAGAATTAGAGAATTAGAGAATTAGAGAATTAGAGAATTAGAGAATTAGAGAATTAGAGAATTAGAGAATTAGAGAATTAGAGAATTAGAGAATTAGAGAATTAGAGAATTAGAGAAATAAAGAAATGGAGAGATATAGCAATAAAGTGACATATTGAAACATTTATATATAGTGGAAAAAAGAAATTTTATTTTTATAATATTTTTATATTTTATTCTTTCTCTAATCCACTTTTTATTACTATTATTATTATTATTATTATTTTAATTCATATATATATATATTACTTTTATTATTTTATTATTTTAATTATTTTAATTATTTTAATTATTTTCTTAAATTTTTTTTATTTTTGATATCGTTTTTATCGAATTTCTATATGAAATAAAACAGAAAACAAAACAAAACAAAAAAAAAAGAATCCATCCTTACTGAATAAACTTCAATATTAATATTAATCTAACTACATATATAGATAAATATATTATAAATAGTTTATATTTATGGAAATAGAATAATAAAAAACTTTTTTTTTTTTACCATTAAAAATAGTTTATCTTTGCATAAACAATAGAAATAATAAATATAGATATAATAATATACTTGTATATAATACATACTTGTATATAATACATAACTTTAAAATAATACATATTTATATTTTATATATAATATATATTTATATATAATACATGTTTATACAAAAAAAAATATTTTAAATGAATAAAAAAAAAAAAAAAAAAAAAAAAAAAAACTTTGATACTATTTATTCAAGAAATAGAACATTATTTTTCTATTACTATTACTATATCATTCTATTTCATAAATAATAATATCAGATAAAGATTTCAATAACAAAAGAAAAAAAAAATATTATTAAAAAAGAAAAAAGTAATGTTCATATTATTTAATAATTGAGAATTAAAATAAAGAATTTATAGGTATATATAATAGTATAATATTAATAATTATATAATTACCTTTAATATTTCATTTCTTTATAAACTAAAATAAATAATAATAATAAATATAGATAAATATTTTATATATCAATATTAATAATAAGCTTAACTTACAACCTAAATCTTAACTTTATTTTATATTATTTATAAAAACTGAATAAATTAAATAAAAATATATATAAATTTCTAATATATTTTTTTTATTAAAAATTTATCACATACATATAAAACATATACATTATTTATATTATATATAATATATTATTGTACATGATTCATTCTTTATTCCTTTTTTTTACTCTTTATTCTTTGTTCTTTATTACTCATAATTATTTATTATTTATTATTTATTATCTATTATTTATTATTTATTATTTATTATTTATTATTTATTATCTATTATTTATTATTTATTATTTATTATTTATTATTTATTATTTATTATTTATTATTTATTATTTATTATTTATTATTTATTATTTATTATTTATTATTTATTATTTATTATTTATTATTTATTATTCAATTATTCAATTTTATTTTTTTTGTTTTTTATTTTGAAAAATTTATCATCCAATTTATAATGAAAGAAAACATGAAACTGAATAAATACTAATAAATAATAAATAATTGAATAATTGAATAATTGAATATAAAATAAAAAAAAATAAAATAAAATTAAAGAAAAGTTAATAAGTCATTCTGATGATAAACTTTATTAAATTATGGAATACAGAACATGAAAACCTTATTTATAAATAATTTCTCCCTTAATATAACAATTAATTAAATTATTAATTATACTATTAATTAAATTATTAATCATCATTATTTAATTATTCAATTGTTCAATTATTATGTATTATTTTATTATTTATTATGTATTATATATTATGTATTATACATTGTTTATTTTATATTAAATATTTATTATCTATTTATTATTTCTATTATTATTATTTTTTTTTTTTAATTATTGTTTTGGTAGATTCAAATATTTATGTAATAATTCAATAATAATAAATATATATAAATAATAAAAAAAAAAAAAAAAGTACAAATCTATATATATATACTATAAGTAAATAAATCCATAAAAAAAAAATAGTTTATTTAGTAATCAATAAAAGATAAATACAAGAAATAAATAATATAATATATATAATATAAAAATAAATGAAATAAAAAAAAATAATAATATATATAATATATATAATATAAAAATAAGTGAAATAAAAAAAATAATAATATTTTTTTTTTTTTTTTTTAGACAGAGAATACACTTCCAAAACTTTATTAATTTTATTTTAAAAAATACATGTAGGTGAAAAGAAAAGTACATTTGAAATTAAAAATAAAAATTTAAAAAATAAAAAAAAAAAAAAAAAAAAAGCTCGAAAATACTATGTATTTCGGCAAGTTGTACTATGCGGGAATTTTTCCCTTCCTAACAAATAAAAAAGAAATAAAACCTAGAAGTAACAGTAGAAATAGATGTTGATCCTGTAAATAATAATAATAATAATAATATATATATAATATATATAATATAAAAATAAGTGAAATAAAAAAATAATAATAATATATATATATATTATATACGATATATAAATAAGTGAAATAAAAAAAATTATAATAATAATAATAATATAATACATATAAAAATAAGTGAAATAAAAAAAAATAATAATATATATATAAATAATATAAAAATAAATAAAATAATAATATAACACAAAATTTTAATAAAGTGTTTTAAAAACAATTAATTATCCTTCTTTATGTGAAAAAATTTTATTATTAAAAAATTTTTTTTTTATTTTAATTTAAATTATTAATTTAAAATCATATTTTTAAAAAAAAATACAAAAACAGATAAATGTCTAGAATCTTATAAAGTTTTAAAATTAATATACAACTTTTTCAAAAATTAAAATCTAAAAATTGGAGATTATTATTATTATTAATGAAATTATTTTAATTTTTATATATAAAATTAAAATTACAAATTAATATGATAATAAAGAGGTAAAAAAAAAAAAAAATAAAATTTAAATCAAAATTAAAATTAAATCTAAAATCAAAAAAATAAAATATTCATTTGTTTACACAATTTAACATTTCTTAATGTCAAAAGCATTATCAATATCACGTTTAATATCTTGATCTCCTCTAAGCTTTGGATTAACCTTCTTATCAATAGAATATAAGTTTTCCATATCTTCAAGAGAAAGTCCCTTAGTTTCCTTAATACAGAGAAGAGAGAAAATGAAGGCAATGGTGGCCATAGCCATAAAGATAAGGAAGGTGTAATACTTTAAATATTTCATAAGAATAGAAACTGATCCCGTAACAAGAACACTACCTGCATATTGGAACATCATAGCAATAGCATTAGCTTTGGAACGAATACGAAGTGGGAAAATTTCAGATTGCCAAACATAGACAGTGGAACCCCATGACCAACCATAGGCAACAGAGTAAATGTAGGTACAGATGACACATAAAACACCAAAGACAGCATGTCCAGTTTTATCTAAAATTAAACATAATAAGAAGATAAGGAACATACAAATAGCAAGAACTAAAGCTCCAAGGACTAAAATCTTTCTACGACCAGCCTTTTCAACATACTTTAAAGCGGGAATAGAGAAAACGACAACGAATAAATTATTAATGACAACAAGCCATGAACCCCATTTAGCTGCATCAATATTAAGATAATCCTTGTAAATTTGAGAGGAATAATAGTTGATAGCATTGACACCAACTAACATATGTAAGAATTGTAAGATACAGCAAAGAGCAATACGATATAAGTAGAATTTGTTAGTGAATAATTGACCCCAACGAACAACACCATCAGTAACTTCTGCCTTAAGCTTATCACGCATATCAGTGTATTCTTCAATAACTTCTTGATCATTCTTAGACTTTTCACGAACCTTAGCAAGAACATCTAAAGCTTTTTCATCTTGATTCTTCATTAATAAGTAACGAGGAGTTTCTGGACCGAACCAAATTAAAGTCATGAAAAGAACGGCTGGAATAAGTTGACAACCAACTGCTGTTCTCCATTGAGCTTCTCCCTTAATAAGTTTTAGGCAGAGAGTATCAGCAATGGAAGCAAAGAAGAAACCGGCTTGAAGATTAAAGTTGAATAAAAGACCCATAGCACCTCTACGATTCTTTGGAGTAATTTCAGCAATGTAAACTGGAGAAACAACCATAGTAACACCACAAGCAATACCAGCAATGAAACGACCAATACAGAAAACAACGATAGTATTAGAGAAAGTTTGAATAAGGGAACCGATAGTATAAATGAAAGAACCGAGAGCTAAAGGTTTAGTTCTACCAATTCTATCCATAAGACTCATAGCAAGAATAGAACCGAAGACACAACCAAAAGTGAACATTGGAGTAATAATAGATTCTCTGGTAGCCTTAGAAGGAGTGGCAACAAATTCACCCTTACCATTATTAGTGAAGGTACCAAATCTCACACCGTAAGTACTTCTCATAGAGAAGATAATACTAATTTTATATAATACCATAAAAAGGGAAAAAAATTAATATTAATATTTAATTATAATATTATGAAATTAAATATTTTAAATTTTATATAAAAATATATATAAATAATAGAGTATCCTCATTTCATAACAATACGATATATTTTTTAATAAAATAAATACAATTTGATAAAATATTTTTTTTAAAAAAAAAAAAAAAAAAAAAAAAAAAAAACCTACTTTAGCATTCCAACTTCCCAACCATAGATAACAGAACCTAAAGTGGCAATAATACAGTAGAAAACTAAACGTTTGGTTACACCAAAAGCCATTTTTTATTTTTTTTTTTTTTTTTTAATAATTAAATATTAAATTTTAAATATTCTTTTTTTTAAAAATATTAAATATGGAAGCAATATCAAAATAAAAATAAAAATTTAAATTTATTTATTTCTATTTAAAATATTAATAGATTCTATTTTTTTAACTTAAATTAACTATCTATTTTTTTTTTTTATTTCTTATTTCTATTTAAAAATATTACTTTTTATTAAATAAAAAGTATATATATATATAATACAAAAAAAAATAAAAAATAAAAAGATGGTTTGTAAAATAGGAAAATTTGAGTTTTATTTATATACCCTTTAATTTTTTATTTTTTATTTTTTTATATTTAGATAATATGGAATGTTTGTTTTGTTTTGTTTTGTTTTATTTTATTTTATTTTATATATTTTATCATTTATTTTTAAAAATAGAAAATACATATATAATATATATAAATAATATAACAATATTGTATATATAATATATGAAAATTTTATTAATAAAATGAATTAATAAAATATTTAATGAATTTTTCAAAAATAATATATTTGTGTAAAATTAATCATTTTTTATAATTCATTGATTTCCAATATTTTTTAAGCAAATTGTATTAATTAAAATTTTATAAAAAAAAAAAAAAAAAATTATAAATGAATTAAATAAATAAAACAAATAAATAAATCATTAAAGTAAATAAAAATTACAAGTGTAGAATTAAAAAATAAAATGAAATAATAATTAATAATAATTATATTTGATTTGTTCTATTATTTAATTTTATTTTATTTTTTTGTTGAATTATTTGTATATATTATTTTATTTTATTTTTTTGTTGTATTATTTGTATATTTTATTTCATTTTAAAAAAAAATTTTTTTTTCGTATACTTTGTTTTAAAAATTAAAAATTAAAAAAAAAAAAGAAATTAAAATTTTAAATAATTTTTTTTTTCCTGAAAGATAAACTTTTTTTTTATTTATTTATTTATTTATTATTTATTTATTTATTTATTTATTTTAATTTTTTTTTTAATTTATTTAATTTAATAAACTGAACTGATTAGATTATTTTTTTTTTTTTTTAATTTTATTTTCTCATAAATTAATAATTAATCTTGTCTGTATATTTAATTAATATGACATATAAATTTTTTTTATTATTATTATGTTAACTAATAATTCATTTTAAATTTATATTAATATCTTATATATATAATATATTGTGATTCAAAAAAAAAAAAATTAATAAATAATTATATATATATTTTTAAATATAGATAATATAAATTATTATATATATAATTATAGATAGTTATATCATCATATATAAAGAATTGAAAATTGATTCTCTACTTTAATAATTAAAATCATAAATATAATAATTATATATATAACTTTTTTTTTAAAATTGGTATTTAAAAAAAATAATTTAAATATAATAATTATCATATTCAATATATTTATAGAATTATAATAATATGATTATATATTTTAAGAATTTAAAAAAAGAAATAAAATAAAATAAAAAGTTAGAAATATTAATAATCAATTAATGAATAGATCTTTACATTAAATATTACTTATTGTAAAGCATTTATATTTAAATTTAAATATTATACATAATATATAATATAAAGAGTTCAAATGTTAAAAGAATAAAATTAATGATCAAATAAACTTAAAAAAAAAAAAAATTAATTTCCAAACTCCTTAAAAAATTACATCCACTTTTATATATATATATATATATTAAACATACATAATGTAATATATTTAATAAAAATATTATTAAATAAAATTTTCTATATTAAATTATAAATTAATAAAAAAATAATTAATTAATATTATATATCATTTATAAATAACCTTTTGATAGGTTTAATTAAATTTATATTTAATGATGTATTATATTTAAATGTATAATAAATTATTTTACACTTTCGGTAAACTTTATTTCTTTTTTTTAAAAAAAAAAAAAAAAGATAAAAAAGGTATTTCCTTTTTTATAACAAATCCCTTTTTTTTTTTTTTACTTTTTCATTTTTATAATTTTTTTATCAAAAAAAAAAGGGTAAATCTTTTAACTGAGGCAAAATAGAAAATAATAAAATATAATAAATATAATAATAAATATACATAAAAAATAAAATAAGCTATTTTTTTTTTTTTTGTATTTAATTTTCTTCCAACTGATAAAAAAAAATATTTTTTCTAAAATAAAATATATATATAATAATAATGCTTAATAGATACTATGATTCTTTTTAATACTACATACATTTTGAATAATTTTTCTCTCTTATAAATAAACAATTAAATTATCAATTCTTTTTTTTTCTTTTTCTGTTATACTAATATTATTACTACCCCAATCAAGGATAAAAAAAAAATAAAGCAATAAATAAAAAATATAAATAACTATTCAATATACCAAGAAGTTATACGTTATATAAATAATAATTTATTTAATCTTTTAAATATTTAAATCTTATTCAAAAATAATAAATATTTCATATATGTTAACTTAAATCTAAACTATTTATATATATATATATTTAAAATATTATTTTCATTTATTATATATTTAAAATCAAAAAAAAAAAAAAATAAAATAATAAATATATATATAATATAATATAATATAAATTAAAAATATATATATTTTCTTCATTTTATTTTTTTTTTTTTTTCTTTGTAATATATGTTTGGTACTGTTAATTATAGAAAATAAAAAATTAACCAATGAATTAAAGGTAAGTTAATTCTTTTTAAAAAATGGAAAATTCATATTTACATTCTATATGAAAATAAAAATTTTTTTTTTTTGAATTAAATTAATTTTAATAAAAAAAAATTTGTTTTATATTCATTATGAAATATTTAAACTTTATTTATAATTAAAACACTTAATTATTTAAATATGTTTAAAAAAATTAAAAAAAAAAAATTAAAAAATTAAAAATTTCATACATAAATTTTATAAATTTTTTATTTTATTTAATTATTTATTTTTAATTTATTTTTCTGTTCTTTTTTTTTTTTTATTTTATTATTTGATTAAATTTTAATTTTTATTCACTTTTTTTGTTTTTGTTTTTATTTCCATTTTAAATAAATTTGTTTCAAACAATAAAAATAATAAATAATTGAATAATTGAATAATAATTGAATAATTAAATAATAATTGAATAATAATTGAATAATTGAATAATAATTGAATAATTGAATATTTGAATAATTGAATAATAAATAATAAATAATAAATAATAAATAATAAATAAAAATTATATATATATGAAATTTTTAATTTTTATTTTTTTTTTAAAACCCTTTCACTTTCACTATATTTATATATAAAAATCAAATTTATTATTTATTATTTCATTATTTATTATTAATTATTTATATTTATATTTATATTTATATTTTATATTTATATCTATTATTTATCATTTATATTCACATCTATTATTTATTATTTATATTTATATTTATATTTATGTTTATATTTATATTTATTATTTATTATTCATTAATTATTATTTATATTTATTATTTATATATATTATATTTATTATTTATTATTTATATTAATTATATTTATTATTTATATTAATTATATTTATTATTTATATTTATTATTTATGTTTATATTTATTATTTATGTTTATTATTTATTATTTATTATTTATTATTTATTATTTATTATTTATTATTTATATTTTTATATTTATATTTATTATTTATATTTTAATATTTATATTTATTATTTATATTTATTATTTATATTTTAATATTTATATTTATTATTTAAATTTTAATATTTATATTTATTATTTATATTTTTATATTTTATATTTCTCTATTTTAATATTTTTATATATCTTTTTTTTCTATTATAATTTTGTTTTATTTTTGTTTGTGTCTGTGTTTGTGTTTGTGTTAACAATACATTATTAAATCAAAAACTTTAAATATTCTATTTCTTTTTTACTTTATTATTTTTTATTCGTTATGACTTTTTACTCAAAGCAAGAAAAGAAAAGAAAAGAAAAGAAAGAAAAAAAAAAAAAAAAAAGAGTTTGTTCAGTTACTTTTAAATATTAATTCTTGTCATTATTTATTTATTTATTAAATTAATCGAAAGTTTTTAATAAAAAGTTTTTTATATATTTTCATTGTTACCTTTTCTTTATACAAGTTTTATAAATATATATATATATATATGTATATATATATAAATATTATTCTAAAAAAAAAAAAAAAAAAAAAAAAAAAAAAAAAAAAAAAAAAAGAAAAAGAAAAAGTGAAAAAAAAAAAAAAAAAAAAAGATTAATGTTACCAAATAGAAAAAAAGGACAAACACAAAAGAAAAAAATATTTTTATATATTCATATACACATATATAATAAAATAAATTAAAATTGATAAATATTGAATAGGAACTTCAATGTTTTAAAATACGTTCTACTAGTAACAATGAATAACTAAGTAATGAATAAATAAATAAATAAATAAATAAGTAAATAATTAATTAATTATTTATTTATTTATTTATTTATTTATTTATTATTTATTATTTAGATGACTTATTATTTATTATTTATTATTTATTATTATTATTTATTTACTATTTATTTATTATTTAAATATTTATTATTTATATAATAATTAATATAATTATTTATTATTTATTAATACAATCTAATATTTGAATTCAATAACAAAAAAATAATAAAAAATATTAAATTAGAAATAAAAATATAGATATAAAAAAATATTAAAACAAAAAATAAAAATGAAAAAATAAAAATAAAAAAAAATATAAATAAAAATAATAGATTTTGATCAAAAATCAAATTTTATCTTATTTAGTTTTATGATTATATTTATATATATTATATTATATAATTTTATTGAAAATTTATCACTTTCATCTTTTTTGTTTTGTTTTGTTTTGTCTATGTTAAAATGAGTTTTCTGTATAGTTTTTAATTCTATTTATTATTAATCTCTTTTAAAAAATATTTATATGTATATTGATTTATTTATCTATTTATTTATTTACTTATTAATCATAATTTCCAATAATTAAATAGGCAATGTTTTCATATCTAAAAATATATGTTTATACCTCTTGCTTTATTTTGTTTTGATTGTGTTAAATAAAGTTTTACATGTGGTTGTTGGAACTATTTATTATTAATCTCATTAAATAATTATTTATTTATTTATTTATTTATTTATTTATTTATTTATTTATTATTATTATTTATTTAATATCATTTATTTATTTATTTATTTAATATCATTTATTTTTGTATTTATTTAATATCATTTATTTATTTATTTATTTAATATCATTTATTTATTTATTTAATATCATTTATTTATTTACTTATTAATCATAATTACCAATAGTTAAATAGGCAATTTTTTCATGTCTAAAAATGTAAATTTTCTATTAATTTTCTCTATAATTTTTGTTTTGTTTTGTTTTTTTTAGAAATTTTTAAAACAAAAAAAATGAAATAAAATAAAAATGAAATAAAAATTATCAAATTATTTTGAAACACAAAACTTATAATATCCAAGATTATAAATTTCTAATGAACTAATAATAAAAGAAAAAAAAATATATTTTTTTTTTCTTTTTTCAATTTATATAATTTTTTATTTATTGGTATGATTTATTAATTACAAACTTGGTTAAGGATGTTTTTTTTTAACCTCATAAAATTGATATTTATGTCTTTATGAAATACTAAAATATTTTATATATAATTAATAATAATTAATAAAAATAAATTTAATTACCATTTAATTTAGGAATATCGATATGATAAAGATTATTGAATATTACTATTATATACTTGTCAATTAGTATGTGCTTTTAATAGTACTTAATTTTTATTAATAGAGTTAAAAAAAATCAAGTATAAACTTTTAAAGATTAACTTTATTTATAATATATATATATATAATATTTATAGATTTTTTATATACGTATTTATTTTTACTTATTTATTTATTTATTTGTTTTTTTGTTTTTTTGTTTTTTTGTTTATTTATTTATTTATTTATTTATTTATTTATTTATTTATTTATTTATTTATTTATTTATTTATTTATTTATTTATTTATTTATTTATTTATTTATTTATTTATTGAAAAAATGATTTTAATATATAAAAATTTCATATTTAACAAGTAATATAAACTAAATATCAATTATCAATTTATTTAGTATTTATATTTTTTTAAATATTCAATGGATTTATATTTAAATTATATATATTCGAGTGAGTTAGAAGGAAAGTTGTATTTCGTCAGGTTGCATTTCGCCAAATGGCGTAATGATATAAATATGATATAAATATATGAATAAATAAATACAATTTCAAAATATGTTTTTTAAATCTTTTTTATATAAAGCCACGCTCCAAAATTCAACTCCCTATAAGAATATATAGCTTAAATTAATGTATTAAAATATGTATGATCCATTAAATATATTTTATATGTATAAATATCATTAAATTATTGAATTTTTATAAAATAGTAATAAATAATTCTTTCAAATATATAAAAGTGAGTAAATAAACAAACTATTAATATTTTTATCAAAAATAAAATATTCAAATAAAAGTTTTTTAAAAAAAAAAAAATTTTTTTTTTGGTAAACCTTCTAATGTTCATTTATTAAAGGGTTTTCATCAATTTAATACACCATATTACAAAAACTAAGGACACATTAATATATTTAAAGCCACATTTTGAAATATAACATTTTAATATAATAATAATAATAATCATAATATTTCGAAACACAAAATTTTAAAAATTTACAAGATCATCGTTCTTTTTAATTTTTTTTATATCTTCTTTTATTGATCATCAATATTTTAATTATGAATTTAGTTAAATGATATCTTCAATTTTATAAAACAAATATTCATGTTTTTATAAAATATTAAAATATTTGTATAAATATATTTTACTAATTAAATATATATATATATATAAATTTTTGAATATGATTATTATATCAATATTAATTAAGTACTTATTTTATAAAATTAATCCTTGATATTTTTTAATGATATTAATATAAAAATGAAAACTAACCTTTCTTATTTATTATTTCTTACCACACTAAATAATATAATATACATTTATAATTATATAGAAAAAAAACTTATATTATACTAAAATTTAAATAAACGTAATTTTACTTTTCTTTTTATTCAAACAGAGCGTCAACGCTGAAAATGCAGTAAGACGGGCTAGCAGGGCCAATACCTCTGAAAGAGAAGACCATATCTTCTTTCAGATAGTCAATTCAAACCCTAATTCATTAGGAGGCGAGGTTCGTTGCATATGAACTTTTTTCTGAATTAATTAATCACTTTATTTTTGATTATTACTTTTTAATTCAGGTTACTATTTAAAATATTATTAAATATTATTATGTTCAAATTGGACAAATAATATTTATTTATTTATTTATTTATTTATTTATTTATTTATTTATTTATTTATTTATTTATTTATTTATTTATTTATTTATTTCTGTTTTTTTTATTTTTTATTAAAATTAAAAGTATTCATGTAATTAATAAAAGAATAAATAAATAAAGATTAAAGTTCGCAATAATTGTTGCTACAAAAAAAAATTATTCAAACATTATAAAATAAAAATTTATATTATATATATTCAATTAATTTATTATTATTATTATTATTATTATTATTTATTATTATTATTATTATTATTATTATTATTATTATTATTATTATTATTATTATTTATTATTATTATTATTATTATTATTATTATTATTATTATTATTAATTTCATTAATGACATTTAACCTCATAAAATGAATATTTGTGTATTTACCGAATATTATTTATATATAAATATATTTAATTTACTAATTAATAATAGTATTATTAATCATTTAATCAAGGATAAGGATAATTTATATAATATAAATTATTAATTTTTATTATTTATTATATTATTAATCAATAAAATAAAAGAAATAATATTTATTTAAATATTATATAATATATGATCAATTATCTATATTTTATTATTTATATATTATCTAATATATAAATTGTTTATATTAAATATATATAAATTTATATAAATCTCTGAATTTCCTTTTAATAATATTTAAAAAATAATAATAGCTACAATATTATATTAAAACAACAAAACTTTAAAATATCCAAGGTCACTATTATTAAAAAAAAATTTTTTTTAATAATTATTTTTAATTAATTATTATCATTATTTATTAATAGAGTTAATAATATTTAACCACATAAAATGAATATTAATATCTTTGTATAATAAAATAAATATTTATTTATATATTTAATTTACTAACAATTAAAAATAGTTATATTTATTAAATATTATTATTATTATATAAATACTAATAATTGTATATAATAAAGTAAAGTACATAAATTTTAAAAATTTAATTAATATTTTTTCATTCTATTGTACTTCCTTAATAATTTTTAATATATTTAAGATTTATGAAATATATTTTTCAATACCAAAAAAGATAATTAAAAATGAAGAAGCACTTTTCTCCTTATTCAAATAATATAAAATTAATATCAATTATTTATTTTTAAAATTCATGGTTATATTCATGTATGTATATTTAAATATAAATCTATGTAAACGTTTTTTAAATATATAATTTCTTCTATTATACTTAAATATTTATTAACTTTTTATATAATTTTAAATTAATAATATTTTATTATTACAATTATTATTATTAACGATTTTTTTAATTTTTAAATAATTCTTAAAATTAAGAATACTAATAATAATATTAATATTATTATTATTGATTTTATATATTAATCAATAAATATATCTATGTGGTAAAAATATCATTATATAATTATTTAAATAAAAAAAAAAAAAAAAAAAAAAAAAAAAAATTGATTAGTATAATTGTGGTTTAGCTAAATACAATTATAGTATATAATTTTTTTAATATCTACTTTTAAAAAATATTATAATTATTATTATAATTATTATATATTTACTATTATTTATTATTATAATAATCTTCTTTAATATATTTATTTTAATTTACATAAGTATTTATTATTTATTAATTATCATTATTGTTATTAATGAAATACTAAAAAAAATGACTTTGAGATACAAAAAAAAAAAAAAAATTTTAAAATTTTAATTCAGGTTAAGTTATTTAATATATATATTTATGTGGTAAAAATATCATTAAATATTAAAAAAATATAAATATTTAAAAAAAAAAAAAAAAAAAAAAAAATAATAATAATAATAATAATAATAATTATAATAATAATAATAATAATGTTTTAGATTAAATACAATTATTGTATGTAATTTTTTTAATATCTACTTTCTAAATTATTATATAAATCATTATAATTATTATATTTTTATTATTATTTATTATTATTATTATAATTATTTTCTTCAATATTAATTTTTTTTTTCAGTATTTCATTAATAATAATAATGATAAATAATAAATAATTTAATAAATACTTATATAAATTAAAATAAATAGACTTTGAAATTTAAAATTGTTATTCAGGTAAAATTATTTAATACATTTTTTTTTTTTTAGAAAAAAATAGTAAAGTTTATTATTATTACTAGATATTAATTATAATTCATTAACCACATAATTATATAAATATATAAACAGTTTTTTCTTTTTTTATTAATTTTCTTTTATCAATCTATTAAAATATAAAAAAAAAATTATAAAATAATATATATTTATAATTATAAAAAAAAAAATTATAAAATAATTATATTATTAAAAAAAATATTATAAAAAAAAATTATAAAATTAATTATAAAAAAAAATTATAAAAATAAAAAATTACAAAAATAATTATATTATAAAAAAAAAGGAAAAAATGACTTCTTCTCAAAAAACTATTTCATTATTAAATGAAGATGGTACCTTAACCGAAAAATTATGTTTCCTTTTAAAGGAAATATTTATCTCCTTTGATTATGATAAGGATAATATGTTAAGTAGAGAAGAACTTAGACATTATTTCTCTACTCTTAATGGAGAACGAGTAAATGCTTTATTTAGTTATTATATTTCATTTAACTCATTATATATATATATATTTTAAATAGTTATGTTTATTAAATAAAATAAAGAGTTAACTTTTTTTTTTTGTTTTTTTTTTTGTTTTCTTATATAATTATAGATAGAAGATTCTTCTTTAGATATGGCAATGATGATTACCAGTGGAAATACGGTTGGTTTTATGCTAAAAGACTTTTATGCCTTTTATGAATTTCAAACTAAATTTAATACAATTGAAACTATTAGTGATTTATCTAAACTCTTTAGCCAAGAAACATTAATTGAACGACTTACTTAAATCTTTTTTTTTTTTTTTTCATTTTTTTTTTATTTTAAGTGTATGAATAAATATGGAATCTATCAATATTAAATATGTATATAATATATGTATAATATACCTAATTACATTAATAACATTTCATAGAGATTTTATTTAAGCTATATTGCATTTTTTTTTTAATATAGTTTTTATAAAATTTTCTTTACTTAATTAATTGTTCATATATAAAAATTTTAAAATTATATTATTATATATATATTAAATATTGTTTTACTTAAAATAGTTTATTTATATTTTAAAAAAAAAAAAAAAAAAGGATATATATATATATATCCTTTTTTTTTTTCTGATAGTGATAATCTTAATTTAATCGTAATTATTATTATGATTTATCTTTTTTCTTTATATATATATATATATTAAATATTTTAAATATTATTATTATAAAAAAAATAAAATAAAAGATAATTATAAAAAAAAATTTAATAAATTTATAATTGGGAGTTGCATTTCGCTAATGGTATATTGATATAAATAAATGAATAAATAAATAAATAAAAATTCAAAATAATTTTTTTTTAAACTTATTTTTATTATATTTAATAATATATCAGATTATGAGTTTCATTTGATTTTATTCAAATATTTAAAGTATTTTTTTAAAAAAAAAAAAAAAAAAAAAAAAAAAAAAAAACCGAAATATCTTAAGAAACTACTTTATCTAAAGTCCATTTTTAAACTTTATTTCAATTATTAAATATTTATAATAAAAATATAACGGTATTCCTTTTTTTTTAAAATATATATATATATATTAAATAAATAGTTAATTTTATTTTATTTAATGAAAATAAAAAAAATTAATTTCTGAACAAAAAAAATAAATAAATAAATAAATAAATAAATAAATATAAAATCTGAAGAATATAATAATAATGAATATATACCAATAAAAATAGAAATTGTAATAAATAATCCAGAAAATAATTTATGTATAACTTCTACTGAAATGAAAAAATTAATAAAGAATCCATTATATGATAATAAAACATTTATTGATAATGTTTGTGGTCTATATTTAATGTATTATTGAGTAAGTACGTAATAAAAGAACTATATTGATGAATGTAATATACTTTTGATTAATTAAATTTTTATTTATGTAATAGTTCAAAAAGAGTTAACTCTTTAAATTTATAATTAAAAAATAATAAATAAAAAATAATTAAAAAATAATAATTAAAAATAATTAAAAAATAATAAATAAAAAAAAATTAATTAAAAAACAATAAATAAAAATAATTAAAAAGTAAATAAATATAATTACAAAGTAGATAAATAAATTTTCAATTTACAAAGGTAAAATAATTGTTTCCTGATTGTAAAATTTTAATTTTATATGAAAAAAAAAAAAAAATTATATAAATAGAAATATTTATATACATAGATAATGAATTTAATATTTTTAAAAATAGAAATAAAAATATATAAATATAAATATAAATAAATATATACATAGATAAATTTATTTCGGACATAGATTTTTATTTTTGAGAAGATTGAATATCTTTATTAAACTTTATTTCTATTTTTTTTTTTTTTATTCCAATTATCTTATATATAAATATTTATATTTATGTTTTTTTTTAAATATTTTACTTTAAATGAATTTATATCATAAATATAATGATATTCCTCTTTTTTTTTAAAAAAAAAAAAAAAAAAAAAAGAAAGAAGAAATAATATATTTATTAAATAAATAATTAATTTTATAATTATTATTTATATCTATTTACATTTAATGAAAATTAAAAAAAAAAATTAATTTTTGAATAAAAAAAGAAAAAAATTTATAATCATTATTTATATCTATTTATATTTAATGAAAATAAAAAAATATATATATTTTTGAATAAAAATAAAAATAAAAAAAATAAAAATAAAAATAATAAATAAAGTATCAAATACAAGTAATATGAATTACTGTGAAAAGAAAAAAGATATAAAATCTTAAGAGTATAATGATAATAAACATATATCTATAAGACTAAAAACTATAACAAATAATCCAGAAAATGATTTATGTATAGCTTCTTCTGAAATAAAAAAAAAAAAAATTAATTTAAGAATTCTAATATAGAGAAATTAAAAAATATTTTTAATATTTCAAAACTTTATAATAATGAATTTATTAAATGGATACTTCTTCTTTATAAAAATAAAACTTTTTTTTTTTTTTCTATCATGGATTTAAATAAAGTAATTTTTAAGGATAAATATAAAAATTATATTAAATTATTAAAAAGAGGTGTTTTTCTTTAATAAAAATAAATATATAATCGAGAATAGGAATGAAATTTTATTAAAATATTTAGTAGAACATGGAGTGACTATATATAAAATAGGTTATAATAATGGTAAAACACCTTTATTTGATGTATGCAGAAGTGGCAATAAAGATTTAGTAGAATATTTGGTAGTAAAACATGATGCAGATATAAATAATGAAAATAGACATGGTGAAACACCTCTATTTGATGCATGTGAAAGTGGAAATAAAGACCTAGTAGAAAATTTAGTAGAAGAACATGGTACAGATATAACTAAAGAAGATAAATATGGTAAATCACCTTTATTTAGGGCAATTAAAAATGGAAATAATGATTTAGCAAAATGTTTAGTAGTACATGGAGCAGATATAAATAAAAAAAATAAATATGGAAGAACGCCATTATTTTATGCATGCAAAAGTGGAAAATAAAGATTTAGTAGAATATTTAGTAGAACATGGAGTAAATATAAATAAAGAAAAATGGAATGGTGGAACACCATTATTTGATGCATGTGAAAGTGGAAATAAAGAAGAACTAGTAAAATACTTATTAGAAAATGGAGCAGATATAAATAAAAGAAAATAAAGATGGAATAACACCATTATTATTTGCAATTGAAAGTGGAAATAAAGAATTAGTAGAATGTTTAGTAGATCATAGAGTAGATATAAATAAAGAGGATGAGTACAATGAAACACCTTTATAACTAAAGAAGCAAAATGAAGGGGTAAAATACCATCATTTAATACAATTAAATGTGGAAATAAAGATTTAGTAGGATACTTATTAGAAAATAAATCAGATATGTATAAAGAAGAATGGAATGGTGGAAAACCATTATTTGATGCATGTGAAAGTCCAACTTTCAATGAGAGAAAATTTCTTATTTTAAACCCCTACTAAAACTTATGGTATTAAGGAATTTTTAGAAGCTGATATTATGGATCATTTAAATGATGAATTCTTTATTTACGTTCCAAACAGTAATGAAACAACCAACAGGGTCATTACAGACATTATTACCAACTTAAACCTCTCAATCCAAGTTAAAGAACATTCACCCTTTCAAAGTAACAATGATGTTCAAGCAGTTATAAACAATAACGCACGATTAGCTGTTAGCAATAATGTTTTAAATCCATTATTAGATAATAGAACCAAAAAACTAATTATCTAAGAAGCTGAGAAAAGCGATGCAAAATTGATATTATTTAATAGTAAAAATGTTGACAAAAAAAATTCTTAAAAGGAGTCTAGTCATCTAACCAACAATTATTGTATTATGGAAACAATCAAGAGAAAATACGGGAACAACAATGATAATACAGAGTACTGGCCAAAAGACTCAGAAGTTTAAGACCAAAATTAAATATAAAGAACCCAAAAATTAAATATGAAGTCTTCCAATTTCAATAACACTATGAAAAATAAATATATAGCTATAAGAAGGATAATAAAATTTATTATTAAGTTATTATTAGGTATGTGATATGAACAAACATTCTTCAAAAGAATGTCATTTTTAAAATTAATAAAAAAAAATTGAAAAAAAAAAAATGAGGGAAAATATTATTAAAAATCAAAATAATAACAGCAAAAGGAGAAGGTAAAACCAATAACAAGAAAAGAAATTATTAAATTATTTAGTAAATTCAAGAAGCTATAGTAATTATAATAATAAAATTACTTTAAAATACACCAGAAGTTAAGACTACTCTTATAATACCAGTAATTATGATGAAAATTTTTGATTTTGAAGATGCTAAGAACTCTAATAAAATATACTCACGATTTTAATGATATAAACAATAGATCAATCAATTATATTAACTATAATAAAAAAAATTAAATTAACAGATGATGCTACATGGTTTTATGATACAGGTGTAGACGAATATGTAACAAATGACAAATCTTTTCTTATTAACTTTAAATAGGAATCAATAAAGATGTATTGTGTGTAAGTGGTTCGATTTGCCAATTCGAAGGATATAGAACTAATAATTATATAATTTCTTATAATTATTTGAAATTTATCATTATGAACAAAAAAAATTTTTTTTTTCTATAATTAATCAAACTCATTTCAAAAAAAAAAAAAAAAAAAAAAAAAAAAAAAAAAAAAAAAAAAATAAATAAATAAATAAATAATAATGATATAGAATTGTTAGAAAATTGGAATTTTTAGGTTTACAATTAACATTTAATTGATATTTTTATTTTATTACAACTTTCATTATAATTTTTAATTTTAATAGATGTCATAATTCCGAAGAATTAGACAATTATAATTTCATTATAATTTAAAATAGTAAATAATATGTTATAAATAAATAGGTAATATAATTATATATAGTTTATATAGCTCATGATAAAAATACTTTTAATGTTAAAAAGCCTTTTTTATATAAGAAATATGTATTATCTATTAAATACATTTTATTTGTATAAATATCATTAAATTATATAATATTAAAAATATAAATTTTTTTTACTTTAAATAACACTAATAAATATACAAAATATTGAAATGTTTTTATCAGATTAAGAGTCTCATTTAACTCTATAAATATGTAAAGAGATTTAGAATGCAAATAAGTAACGTTAATAAGTATACAAAATATTGAAATTTTTTTATCAGATTAAGAATCTCATTTAACTCTTAATCATTAACTCATTTATATTTATTTTGTATTATAATTACATATTCATTATTATTATAATTTTTTTAATTGTTATTATTATTTTATTTACTATTATTACTATTATTGATTTATTGATTTATTGATTTATTGATTTATTGATTGATTTATTTAAATATTTATTTATTTATATGTTTAGTTTTAAACGCCACATCTTCAGAAATAAACTAGATTTTTTATTTTCTATAAGCCTCTTTTAATTTTTTTTTTTTCGTATCTGCAATTATTACTAACTTTAATTTTATTTATTTATTACATGAATATTTTTTTTTTTTTTCATAGTATATAAAATTAATAAAACAATAAATATTATTTGTCCAATTTGGACATAATTTTTTTTTTTTTTTAAATAGTAATATAAAACAAAAAAAAGTAATATTCAAAATAAATTGTAAAATAAATTCAAATAAAAAAAAAAAAATCCATAAGCAGCGAACCTCACTTCCAAGATTATAATATTTCAGGTTTAAAAGAATTCTTATTCCGGATTAGGATTTGAATGAACATTCTGAAAGAAAATATGGTCCTTCAGAGACGTTAACCCTAGTCCTACTGGCCTGTCTTACTGACTGTATTTTTGGACTTGGCGTTCCCGGTTAGTTTGTGCTTATATACCGTCGGAAGCCCAATCCTTGTTC
Organism: Neocallimastix lanati (nom. inval.); assembly: GCA_016946835.1. Classification (NCBI taxonomy): domain Eukaryota; kingdom Fungi; phylum Neocallimastigomycota; class Neocallimastigomycetes; order Neocallimastigales; family Neocallimastigaceae; genus Neocallimastix; species Neocallimastix lanati (nom. inval.). The sequence goes on along the minus strand of JACVTC010000055.1, from coordinate 219,708 downwards.
GAGTACTAGTCCTAAAGCATAATTCCTGTAAAGAGAGTGTCATAGATTTTACCAAGGAATGGCATTTTAGAATAATCACCAGAAATAATTTGGTTATTAAATCAAACAATCCCATTCCTTTTTATAATCTAAATCAATAATATCTGTGTCTCTTCCACCAAGAAGGAAGTTAAATGATTGGTACCAACGTCACATATATATTTACACACTCATTATTCAGAAAACTACTAATGGTATCACGATTTTTACCAATTGACCAGTTTACTACATTATTAATAATAATATTAATATTTTCATTTTTACTAATCTTAATATTTCTATTCTTATTATCAATACTATTACTATTACTAATAGCATTATTGCTTTTGTTATTAATATTATACCTCTTTTATATAATAATCATATTATTAATATGTATTATTCATTAAGTGTATTTTATATGTATAAACATCATTAAATTATGTATTATTAAAAAATATTATTTCTTTTATTTCAAATAAATAAAAGTTAATAAATAAACAAAACATTAATATTTTTATTAAAAATTTTAAAAAGTATATAGGGTTAGATTAAAATGATTTATAAAAGGGTTAGTCATTATTATTAATTATATTAAATATGGGAAGTGGGGTATTTCGCCAAATTGCATTTCGCCAAATTGAAAATAAATAAATAAATAAATACTCCACTTGTCGAAATGCAATCTGGCGAAATGCAACTTGGGGAAATGAAACTTAGCGAAACGCAACTTTTTAATACTACGCCACTTGGCGAAATGTAACCTGGCGAAATGCAATTTGGGGAAATGCAACTTTCCCTTACCTCAATATTCCCATTGCTCCTGAAGGGGGGAGCGCTGAAACTAAGGGCGGTACACGCCGGAAATAGAAATAAAAAAAAAAAAAAAAAAAAAAAAAAGAAAGCTTACATAAAACATAAATATAAATACTCCTTAATAAATTATATAATAAATAAATAAAGTAATATGAATAAATATATAGTATAGTTATTAATTAGTGTCAATAATAATTTTTTTTTGAATTATGAAATATTAATATAATATATTTCTATAAAAATTACGTATTATCTTTTAAAAAATAATGTACGAAATTGTATTAATTGGTTTTAAATTCTAACAATTAATGAAATAGATAATATAAAATAAGTATTTTATGTATTGCCCCAAATTATTCAAATACTTTGATAATATTATTTTATATAAAAAATAATATAATTTAAAATTTGAAAAAATTTTTTGACATTTTTTTAAATAATATATTATTTTAATTAGGTTCTTTATAAAGAAATTAACTATTATAATATATTATTAATAAAATATAATAAATTAAATTTTTTTTTTTTTTATCTTATTTTATTTTATATTAATTAAAGTCTTAAATTAAATCCATTTTAAAATTTGTGTAACATTTGTTTTAACATATATTTCAATATTAAAATAGAATAAATTATATTGAAATATATTGATATTTATATTAAAATTTATAATTTCATAGTAATTAAATTTATCATCGTATTTAATAATAGTTTACCAGAAATTAATATTACTAAATGTTTTTTTTTTTATTATTTTTTAATTTTTACTATAATTATTATTTTATTTTATTATATATATCTTTTTTTGGATAAAATAAACCATAGTGCTTTTTTAGTTGCTTGATTAAAAGTGATGATTTTCGAATTATTTTTATTAATTAAATAAATAAGTAGTCTTTCCAATTTTTATTTTGGTGGTTATTACTCAGGACTAATACACATAAGTTTTTTGGATCGAGCTTATACGGGGTAATCTATATCCTTCCAGGGTGTTTTTCCCTATAAATGAAGTTGGATGCTCACTCGCCGTGGAAAGTATTCATATTGATAGTCTATATAATTGCTAGTACAGAGTGTGAGAGGATTCCTTCTTCGATGAAGGGTCAAGAGATCATTGAAAAAGCTCATCGTTAAAAGCAGCATATATGGAATGCCTTTCATATTAGCTTTGAGAGAGGTCTGCGTCGATGCCGAAATAGCATGTCAAAGAATCCAATGATAGTCTGATACGTTAAAGTAAGAGACTGGAGGCCCTATTGCCCTTCTCTCTTGTTAATCTTAGTCTTAACTAAATTAAAAAAAAAAATAAGTAATAAAATAAATTCTTTAAAAAAAAATAATAACTAAATTAAGTAAAAAAAAAATAATAGAACTATACATAATATAAATACTTATTCAAATAATAACAGTAATAATAAAATAATAATAATACTAATACAATAATACTAATAATAATAATAATAATAATTATAATAAAAAGGTTGTATTTCTAATAATAATAATAATAATAATAATAATAATAATAATAATAATAATAATATTAATAATAATAATAATTAAAATTTTTATATTATTATTCTATAATTATCAACAATTATATTTAAACTATAATATTTGGCTTCTAATCGAAAATTTAATTTATTTATATATTATAATTTATTAAAAATTAGCAAATATTTTTCTTATTTGTATATAATTAATATTTATAAACCTATTCAATATTAATAATAAATAATAATAATTATTAAATAATAATAAATATTTAATATATTCATACTTTATATATATATATATGAAAATAATTAAGTATATTAATTTATGAAATAAATAAATAAATAAAAGTTAAGTTTCTAAAAAAAAAGTTTAAAATTTATCTTTTTTCTCTATAATAAAAGAAGGTAATAACAAAAATAAAAAAATAGTTAAAAGTATATAATTATGTATATTTATTTATTTATTTATTTATTAGTTTTCATTTATTTAATTATTTAATTATTATTGTTATTTATAATTATTTTTTTTCTTTTCTTCTTTCTTTTTTCTTTTTTTTTTTACTCTTTACTACTTTAAAAATTAAGAAAAATAAAATAAAATAATAAAATTATATATTAATTAATAAATAAATATATTATAATTTTTAAAGAAATTTCTTTTACTATTTAAAAAAAAACTAATAAAAGAAAATGAGTTCAACTACTTTAAAGCATAAGAATAGTGATCCATTACCAAACAGTGATCACGCTGGTTACTGGCCATATGCTAGAGAACAATATTCTCATGCTAATATTATCTTCGAAAGATTTAAGTCCTGGAAATACAGACTTGAAGTATAATTTAATTAACATTTTTTTTTTTTTTTATTTTATTTTTTTTTATATATTTATAATTTTTATTTAAATATTAATACAATATGAAATAATTGATAATAATTATTTTATTATATTTTATTTATTTTGTGTTTTTTTAAATATTTATAGGAAGTAGAAGAATTCTTCAATGAAAATGAAAAGATTGAAAGACAATTATCAAAGCAATACAAAAAGATTGCTGAAGCTTTCAAACCTTCTGAAGATGAATATGGTAAATAAAATATTATAAATTGTTTTTATTAAAAAATTGTTAAATAAATTTTAAAATTAATAACCGGGGAAATACAAATATATAAAAATTTAAAATTAGTTAAAAATCTTATTTTTTTTATTACTACGTACATTGTCATAAGATTTTTACAAATTTATTAGTCCATACATAATCATTATAAATATATATATATGCATAAAAATTAAATAATTAATTATTACTATTAATTGATATAAAAATATAATATTATACAATTTAAAGGAGGTACTTCTGTTTATTTAACTCCAATTTACAATACTGCTGTTACCTTATCTAAGGAACATGAAGATTTCTCCAAGGTTATGAACGAGAAGATTAACAAGAAGATTGCTGAAATCAAGAGAGAACATGAAACCAAATACAGAGTAAGTTATAAAATATGATAATAAATAATTTATTAAAAGATAAAATTAAATATATGATAATAAATAATTTATTAAAAGATAAAATTAAATATATGATAATAAATAATTTATTAAAAGATAAAATTAAATATATGATAATAAATAATTTATTAAAAGATAAAATTAAATATATAATAAAATATAATAATTATAATAAAAATATATATAATAATTTAAAAAATTAAAAAATTTTTTTTAACTTTATAAAATTGTAAAAATTTTAAATTAATAATTTAATATATAAATTTTGAAAATTGTAATAAATATAAATAAATAGTACCTTAAGAACAGAGTTGAAGAAGCTCAAAAGGAAACATCCGGTATCCGTTCTTTAACTATCAGCTCTATTAACAACCATGAAAAGGCTATTTCATCTAATGTTAATGCCAAACAACAAATGGATCCATGGTTAACTGAAAGAGTTGTAGTCAATGTTCTTGAAAAGATGATTAACCACGAAAATCATTTCCAAAACAATATGAAGAAGATGTTTATTGATATTGCTAATTTCGATGAACAAACTGTTAAGAAGTTACAAACTATATTCACTGATTTCTCTAATTTCAGAATTAATCAATACCAAAATTTAAATGTAAAAATCTTAAATAATAATAATAATAATAATAATAATAATAATAATAATAATAATAATAATAATAATAATAATTTATTTATTAAAATTCTTATTTTATATTCATTTTATTAATAATTTATATAATTATTATAATATTAATATTAATAATATATATATATATTTTTTTAAAATTAAATTAAAAATTCTTAATAATTAAATTTAATTTGTATTTTTTACTAATAAAAATTATAAATATTTTATATTTCGATTTATATTATATATTTATAATTATATTTTAATACATTTTTTGTAAAAAAAAAAAAAAAAAAAAAGAACCATTACAATAGTCTTCTTCCATTCGTTAACAACATTCAATCTGCTGGACCATTCAGAGATTTCGATAGACGTTACCAAATTACTACTAATGATATTTGGACTAAGGAACGTACTTTAGAAGACTTCTCTTACAAGATTAATCCACACACTATTGTTAAGGAAGGTCCACTTTACAGACCAGCTGAAATTAGATCTAGTCATTGGAAACCAGTTTGGACTATTCTTACTGATACTGGTTACCTTCACTTATTTAAGATGGATATGGATAAAAAGGTTATTCGTGATTACACTATTAAGAGACAAGGTACTGGTAGTAATGTTATTGAAGAAGGTCAAAAGGCTTACTCTGACTTAAAGAGACCAGAAACTTACTTTAGTTTAAAGCTTGGTAACAACATTAAATGTGTTGAATCTACCAAGAAGAAGGCTCCAAACCACACTTTCGATTTAGTTATTGACAATACTGTTAAATCTAGAGGTCCAGGTGATTACAAGGTTGCTGCTGAAGAAATTAAGAGAAAGAAGACTTTCTTCGGTAGTAAGAAGCAAGATTCTAATGTAGTCTTTACTCTTCGTGCTGATACTGCTGAAATTTACAATGCTTGGGTTGATAAGATTAATGCTGTAGCTGAAAGCTCTGCTTCTAGTGATGCTTTCGTTGCTATTGCTCCATCTGGTTCAATTTACTCTTCTCCATCCGTTAGTTCTTCTCCAAGTATCAGATCTTCTCCATCTGTTGCTCAAAGTACTAACAATAGTGTTGCAGCTTCTCCAAATGCATCACAAACTGATCTTTTCAAAACTAATCTTTATGAATCAGCTGTAATTCCAGAAGAAGAAAAGGTTGCTGATGCTACCGAAAAGGCTACTGAAGCTACTACTGAAAAGGTTTCTGAAACTACTGTTGAAAAGGCTTCTGAAGTTCCAGCTAAGGAACAAGAAAAGCCAGTTGCTGCTTAAATGAATCATTCTTTTAAGTAATTAAAAAAAAAAAAAATCAAAATTAAAATAGGTTACTAAGCTTTAAAGTAGTTAATATTTTTTTTTTTTTTTAAATAATAATAATAATTATTATGAAAAGGAAAAAAAAAATTCTATTTTAAAAATAACCTTAAATATATAGAAGGTATATTTATTAGTAATATAAAAATAAAAAAAAATAATTTTTTTTTTTTTTTTAAAAATAATTAACAATACATAGTAAAAGATATTTCTTATAATAGTTAATAAAAATTACAAATAGTTTATAATATAATAAATTAAGAAAACAAAAACAAAACGAACAAACAAACAAACAAACAAACAAAAAAAAAAAAACAATTAAAAAAAAATATATCTATATAAAATATAGTTAGTATTACTATATTTTCGAATATCTCTATAAATAAATATTATAAATATATTATTATATAATTATATATATTCCTTAAAATTTTTGTTATATAATTATATAATTATTTTATTTTTCCCTTAAAGATTTAACATTTTTTTAATTATTAAAAATTTGTATAGATTTTTTGTTGTTATTTATTTATTTTTTTTTTAAAATATTTTAAGTAGAAATTTATATTTAATTATGAATATAGATTTTTTATTAAAAGAAAAAAAAAATAAAAAATAAAAAATTAGAAATAGTTAATAATTATATATATAAATATATATATATATCAAATAATTGAAAGAGAAAATATATATTATATAATAATATAAAATAAAAAAATAAAATGATTAAATAATATAGTAATTAAAGAACTCAATAATAAAAATATAAAACAAAATAAAAAATAAAATCAATTTTTAAATAAAAAAGTAAAATATAACTAAAAAAATAAAAATAATATAGTTATAAATAATATAATTATAATTATACTTCTAAATACCTATTTATAAGTTCTAAAAATATTATCTATGAACATTTAATATTATTTATTTATCTATCTATTTATTATTATTTTCTTTTATTAAAAATGTTTAATAATTACACAGAAAATTCTTCTGTAAATGAATTATTTAAAAAATAATTATCAAATAATTTTCAAAATTTACAAAAAATAATTATTTGATAATTATTTTTTAAATATCTCAAACATTTTTAATACATCTATATATAATTTTGATGAATTTTGATGATTACCCCCAATGAAGTGGACTGTTTTTCCAGGTCCATGGAGGGTTGATGGAAAAGGAATAACCTATATCAGGTGTACTAATTACAGCTTTCTGTGATTCTGATGATAATCAATGGTTATCCTTTCTAAAGTGGCTTCTAGTACGAAGAGAGAAATCTGGAATACTGGAAGACTGTAGAAAGTGAACTTGACGTTCTATAATGTCTTAAACTGGATATGTAGTAACATTGGAGTTGTACAATTAATAATATCATGTAGTTTCTACATATTATCATTGTAATGAATCTATTGTATTTTTTACTTTAGCATTATTTTGTATATGTTTTTTTCTATAGTATTATTTATACTCTCATGTAGCTATTGTAAAATGGAAATGTAGGAGATTGATTCACTCCAAAGCTTGTGTTTGAGACATTATTTAACGGATGGGAATCTTTTTATAGTTTTTCACAACTATTATTTCATTAACATTTAAATTTTATATTATATATGATTATTTTACAGAAATTTTTACATAAAACAGGAATTTATAATTGAAAATCATTAATTAAAACTAGTCAACACAAAAAGAAAGAAAAACAAACAAGTTTTAGCAAACAATATACACGAAAGAGAAGACAACAGCAATAAATTTTTATTTTTTTTTAATTTTTTAATTTTTACTAATTTTATTTTTTTATTTTTTTATTACACTTACTTTTTATTAATATAGATAAGTTTTTTATTTTATTATGTCAACTATACGAAGAGGTCTGCGACTTTATGGTCCTGACCATGATAAATTTGTTTTAATTTTCATTCATGATCTTGAATCTTGGACTGAAAGTAGACTATGGGAATTTTTAAGCAAAAAGATATCAAATTGTAATGAAGTTGTTCATGGAATCGTTAAAAAACACTATATTAATATGGAAAACTACTTCATCCTAAGAGTTAACTATAATAATTGTACGGATTATTTGAAGGTTATTTATTTGATTACTAAGCACTTACCTGTTAAAAGAATTAAATGGAAGATTACTTCAAGGATACGCACATTTAGTAATGTTAATCATAATAGAACCAGGTATTATTCTGAACCCTCAATCCCCATCTCTGAAAGCCTCCTGTATGCTAACCCTTTCTCGAATACTAAATATTTCAACCTCTGTATTAGCTGGAACATAAATGGTTGGAATTCTGAAAAACGTGACGGACTTACCAATTTTAATTCAATCTTTAATCCTATTTGTATTTGTCTTCAAGAAGTCGGTAATAGTTCATTCCTTAACTCCTTTTCTAACTCATATCCATTCCTTAATCATTATAGAACAGTACTGAGACGTGCGGACAAAAAAATCCCTGGTATGAGGGGCCTTTATATAGGTGTGCACTCCTCCTGCCAATTCACTAATGATGATTTTGAATATAGATATATACTCTCAGTAAATATATTCTCTTTTTGGGGTGTCAGATGTTCTTTAGGGAACATTTACATCCCTAGCAAAAAACACAAAGACTCTAGAGAAAAAGCGGAAACTGATTTTGCTAATTGGCTCAAGAACCATCAGAATAACCCTTCGGCTATTGTTGGTGATTTCAACATGACTAAGCAACAACTCAAAGATCTTATTCTTAGAATTTCCCCTCAATGGTTTGTTATGGATATGGTTGGTCATCAATTTACTTGGTCTAATGGTGGAAAGAATTCTTGTATTGATTTTATAGTAGTGAACGATAAATTAAGAAATTATCTGAATATTGCTTCTGTATGCTACTCTTTTAATGACATCTCTGACCATTTACCACTTATTCTTTCTTGTAAAAAAATATCTCCTGATGGTTTTGTTACTCCCCCTCGGGATAAACAAATTAAGTGGTCTAATCGAATTTGTAGGGATAAACGTGAAGCAATCTTCTCTCATAATAAATTCACATGTTTACTGGATGAATTTGAACATAATGATAATCTAGACTCTAATACAATGGTTAAAAAACTTCTTGACACAGCAAATAAAATAGGCGATGACATTCAAGCAAGAGTTCCTACAAATTTACAGGGTTCAGCGTTCCATTGTCCTGCTTATATTAAGAAATTATCACATGAAAAACATTTATTTTATAAAAGGATTAAAAATTTTAAACTTCGTAATGATTTGTCAAATCTTCAAGAATTTTGTGATCTCTCAAAAGAATATAGAGTTCTCTCTGATTATATCATTAGTATTAAAAGAAATATTAGAAATATTAGATTTAAAAATTTGATTCATTCCATCGGCGAATGTTTCTTAAAAAATGATGCCCAGCGTGGTTGGTCTGGACTTAAGAAAATTTCTAAACCTTCTTACTCTCCTTCCCAATCACCTGTATACATTAAAGATAAAGAAGGTAATGTTCTAGTATCCCAAGAAGATCAACTCAATCGTTTTGCAGAACACTATGAAGAACTTGCTTCTGATATAACTGGTCACAGTCTTAATGAAAATTATTGGAAAAGAATACTTAATAATTCTTCTACTCCTCAGGAATCATGGGATATTAATCAACCTATTTCCATGTCAGAAATTCATTCAACTGTTCTTTCAATGAAAAATAACAAAGCACCTGGTCCTGATGGTATACCTACAGAATTTTTTAAAGCATTTTTTAATTCTGAGAGTAGAAATTCTTCTCAGGATGACTCTAATCAAGAGGTTACTTATTCCGATTGTGCAAAGTGTCTGTTATTACTTTTTAATAAAATTTGGGATGGTGACTTTCCTAATGAATGGAACTCTGCTTCTATTGTTTCTATTCCTAAAAAAGGGGATCTTTCAGATTGTAATAATTATCGTGGTATTTCACTCATCAATGTAGGTTTAAAAATTCTATCAAAAATTGTCACTAAAAGAATATCGGACTATGCTTTTTCTAATGGAATAATTAGACCAGAACAGTTTGGTTTTAGAAATAAAGAAGAATGTATTAGTTTATTTGTATCCATTCGTGAAATTTGTCAAAGAAGAAAATTTAAGGATAAATTTACCTTTCTTGCCTTTCTTGACCTTAAAAAAGCTTATGATTCAGTTCCAATTTACAATATACTTACTAAACTAGATAATCTTGGTATTCGTGGTAAATGCCTTCAATTCATTACTAATCTATACCTTACCTCGAAAGCTCGTGCAATCTTTAATGGTAAACTTTCAAAAGAATTTCCAATACACCGTGGTGTTCGCCAAGGGTGTCCTCTCTCACCTATCTTATTCAATATATTTATCAATGATATTTTTGATAAATGTAAAAGATATGGTGTGATTACTGAAAAGAAAAAGTGTTGTGGTGGATTATTTGCTGATGATATTGTATTATTAGCTCCTACAAAATCTTCACTTAAAAACCTTTTGAATATTGCTCATGATTGGGGTATTAAAAATGAAATGACCTTTGGAATCAATAAATGCGCTACACTAGTTGTTAAACCAAAGAATTTTATTCCTTCAAGACATTATGAAAATCCTACATTTAGACTTGGTATGAACTATATACCAAGCACTAATCAATATACATATCTTGGTATACCTTTTAATGAATCGTTGGATTTAAAACCTATTATTGCTAAGATGAACAGTAAAATTAATTATACAGTTAACTCTTTCTTTAGATTTTTAACCAATAGGAATGTTCCTTTCTACTTTAAAACTCGTATACTAGTTTCTTTTGTCCTTAGTTCAGTTCTTTATTATGCTCCCTTACTTGGTTCAAATAAAAAGAATACTGAAAAAGCTCAAACTGCTTTTAATCGAGGTTTGTATTGGAGTTTCGGGTTTAAAAATAAAACCTCCAATACTTCAATTTACAATATGTCTAAGGAACTTTCTATACCTCCTATAGCTAGTTTTTGTGCTAAGGCGATGATTCGATGCTTTAAAAAGTGGAAAGATTCTTCTTGTATTATTTCTCATTTAGTCAAAAATATACCTACACTTTCTCACTATTCATGGACGAAAAAAGCACGGAGTTTAGCAGTACACAAGCACAGTAATAAACTTCCTGGAGAAATAAGGAAGTTTTACTGGGAAAATATTCATTATTCAAGCACTCCTGCGATCAGATCTACAAAATACAAGAAATTTAAATTTGGTTTTAAAAAATTTATTCATCGTCTATCACTTAAATATTCACAATTTTCTCTTGGATTTTTTTGGATTGGACGAATTAAATGTGGATTCAAATTTGATGTAAAAACGTATGTTAAAAGTAATCTAGTATCAGAAAATTGCCCAACATACTGCCCTTGTTGTGGTGAGAGTAACAGCATACCTAGTTTTACACACTGGATACTTTTATGTCCTAAATTTGAAGAATTTAGGCAACATTTCATTCCCTTTGTTGATGAAATTTTTATTAATTTTTCTCTAATTGTTCATGAGAAATCATTGAACATTCCTGATGATAAAGAGGAAGATTTTGATGATAATATCAATTTTTACGTGCTGTGTATCCTTCTTGGCGGAAATGCAGTATTTGAAATCTTAAAGATCGGCTCGGGGGAAAGAAGGCGACTTATTAATAATATTTTTCAATCACCTTCGAACGAGTCTTCTTTCCCGATTTCATTTTTTGTGGGGCTTGCGGAATTCCTTACTAACGTTATGCCTATTGTGATTGGTGATTTTTACACCATGATCGATTTGTATAGTGTTAGACCTACCGTTGTCAAGAGTGTCGACGTCGTAACGATAAGGCAAAGAAGAAATTCTGATACAGATTCGAATGATAATTTTCATCCACATGGGGTTATCTTCGATGAATGGGAAGAGTTAGAGGCCTTTTCGTCCTCGAAGCTCATAACGTAGTTTTTTAATATTAATATAAAAAAATTTCATGTATTTAAATTTCATGTATTTTTTAAAAAAATATTATTAAATAAAGTTTATTCCTAGTCTAAAAAAAAAAAAAAAAAAAAAAAAAAAAAAAAAAAAAAAAAAAAAAAAAAAAATTTTGATGATTACAATTTATTTTTTTTTTTTTAAAATTTATTAAATATTTATAATATGTAATATATTTTTATACATTGATATATAGTTATATTAGTCATTATAAATATATATTATTGAAAATTATTAATATTATTTTTATAAAGTATTTTTATAAAATGAAATAATAATAATAATAAAAAAAAATAAATAGAATTAAAATATATATATATATATATACTATTGAAATTATAAAAAAAAATTTTTTTTATTAGAAAGGAATAAATTTTAATAGTAAATAAATAAATAAATAAATAAATAGTTAATGAAGTAAATAAATGAACAAATAAATTAATAAATAAATAAATTAGTGAATAAATTATATATAAATATAAATAAGGTAATTAAATATAAAGGAATAGTAAATTTATAGAAATAAAGTAAATAAATAATAAATAAATAAAAGATGAGTAAATAGAAATAAATGAATGAATGAATGAATAATATTTTTTTAAATATTCAAGGAATTGATCTTTAAAATTATTGGATAAAATAATTTAGTAATTACATGAATATTTTATTTATTTTCATTTTTTTTTTCAGTTTTAATTTATATAATAATAATTCATAATAATAATTCATAATATTATATGAATGTGATTAGTATATACATATTTTTTTTTTTTTTAGAAATAAAATATATATTTAATAATATTAATAATATATATATATATTTTTTTTTTTATTTTTAATGATTAAAATATTAAGAATACAAAACGATTATTATATTTGAAATTAAAATAATATTGTGAAGGAAACACCTAAACAAGTTTTTCATAATAAACTAAAAAAAAAGGGTTATGAAATAAATATAAAGTAAAAAAAAAAAATATAAAAGATAAAATAAAATATATTTATGATATTATGATAATTATCAAAAGTGACTTGTTTATTTTTTTTTTTTACTATTATTTTTTTTAATTTATTAATAATTAAAAAAACTAATTTTTAAGGTTTTATTTTTTATTAATAATTATATAATATTTATTTATTTATTGATTATAATTTAATAATTTATTTATTATTATTAAATGGAATTTAATAAACATAAAATTTTTAAATTTTTTTAAAAAAATATTTTCCAGCTAAATATTAAATATTTATTATTTTTTATATTAGAAAAAGAAAATAATAAATTGAATTTTAATATAAGAGAAAATAAAATAAAATAATAAAAAAAGGGTTAAATATATATTTAGAAAAAAAGTAAAGAGAAAAATAAAATATAACAAAATATAGAGAAGATAGAAAAAATAATTAAATAAATAAAAAATAATAATATAAAAATGGCTATTGGTGTATTAAAGGGTATTGGATTAACAGGAACAGCAATAACCATAATTATTATTTCGTTTTTATATTTACCAGTTTCATTTTTAATAAAAAAAGGCGGTTTATTAAAGGATAGCTTTCCATTAAAAACCAAATTTCAGTTATCATGCAAACCAATACAAGATTGTAAATGATTTATTATATTTGCAATATTATATTTTTATTTTAAGTATTTCTTTTTTATTGTTAAATATTAATATTATATATTTAAATTGAAATGTTGAATTTTTTCTATCCATTATTATAATTTGTTTTTAAGTACCAGCATTATGTAATGATTTTACAATTCATGAAGAAAGTTCAACTTCTATTTATACTTGTGGTAATTGCTTTTTTATTTTATTTAATTTTAATTTTAATTTTTTTTTAGTTATATTTAATAGAAATATGAAGTAATAAATAATTATTAAAATTTAATTTATTTTTATTATATTATATTATATTTTATTTAATTTTATCTTATCACTTTTTTTTTTTTTCTTAAAGCTCAAAATAGTATAGTAAACTTTGTTAATAATGTTGAAGATAATTATTTACCTCCATACTTTTATGATATTGAAGTAAATATATATATTAAATTATATGAAATGAAAATTAATGAAACACATACACAAAAAAAAAAAAAAAAAAGAAAAAATAATAAAATAATAATAATATATATATAAAGAAAAAGAAAGCTTCAAAGTTAAAGATAACTAATTTTCCAGAAGATAAGAAGGTTCATTTTAAAAAAGTAAAATTATATAAACCAAAAAAAGGAAATAATACTTTAGTATACTTCATAAATGAAGATGAAAAAGGAAATACCATTGAAAAGTTTGAAGTAAGCAAATTTATAAAAATTCATTTTTTATTATATAATTGTGTAGTAAATTTTTTATTTTTTATTTTTTATTTTTTATTTTATTTTTTTTTTATTCTTTATTATTCTTTATTATATTATTATTAATAATATATATTAAAATATTATAAAACCTTCCTTTTATTTAAATAGTATTTACCAGAAAATAAAGAAATTATTTGGAAAAGTACACTTAAACATAATTTAATTAAATATGCCTCAGATTTTGGTAATTAATTATAATTATATTTCAAATAATAATAATAATAATAAAAAAAAAAAAAAAAAAGAAAAGAAAAGAAAAAAGGAATAGAATAAAAATAATAATAAACTATTAATATATATTATATTAATTTTTTATAATAATATATTCAATTATACAAAATCATGAAATAACAATAATAGCTCTTGTAAATGAAAATGAGCTATATATTATTAATAAATATAATACAAATAATAAATGGTAAATCCATTTAATATTAAATATTTTGAAAATATTATATTATAATATATTATATTTATATTTATATATTTTTATTATCAATAATTAAAATAAAATCAGGATACAACTTTTTGAGAATGCATTAACTAAATCAAGTAGTAAAATTATTTTTTGTGATGAAGATAGGTGAATAGAAATAAAGCATTATATAATATATATATTATATTTTATTATAAATATAAAAGTATATATTTATATATATATAATAATATATATTTTATATTTTATTTTTATATGCTTTTTATTTACTAAATATTTCAAATATAATTAAAAATTGATTAATTATAATAATAACAATAACGAAAACAACAACTATAACAATAATATAAAAACAATAATATAAAAATAACTGTTACAACAACAAAAATAACAACAAAAATAATAACGATGACCAATAATAATATATATAGTGTTTGTAAGGTTGTGGCAAAGTCAATTAAAGGTGCAGGAGGTATTGAAATTTCTAGAGATAAAAAAAATGTTTTTGTAAGTTCATCTTACAGTGGAAAAATTTTAGTTTTTGAAAGAAAAGAACTTACCAATAGTTTAAGATTATCTTATACTGAAGATTTAGAATTTATTCCTGGTAGATTATTCTATGTTTCACAAGAAAATGAAAATGTTTATGTATTTGGTTATCGTTCTATTCTTGGTTTATCAAAACGTCTTTTCGGTACATTTGTTGAAAAACTTGTTAAATCTGATTTCAGTATTCAGTCACCACTTGTTTTAGGTAAAATAGTTAAGAATGAAGATAAAGATAAGTTCTATGGTAAATTATTTAAATTGAAAACAATAATGGAATTAGAAGGTGAGCTTACTTATACTAACAATGTTAAGGATAGAGATATTTCATCTTTAGCTATTGTTAAGAATGATAAGCCAAGAAGACAATCTTTTGCTGTATCATGGAATGAAAAAACAAAGCCTTTATTATGTAATGGCTTTAATTAAAATAATGAAAACAATCATAATAACAACATATACACAAATTTAAATTAATCGAAACAACTATAACAATTTTTTTTTTTTTTTTTTTTTTTTTTTAGAAATATTATATAATAATAAAGTAATGATATTTAATAAGCAGAATAATAGTAATAATAGTAATAATAATAATTATATAATAATATATTAGTTAATTTTTTTTTTATTTTTAAATTTTTAGTATTATAAAGTAGAATTTTAATAAATAATGAATATAATAATATCGTTTTTTTATTTATTTTTCTAATTAATAATCATTAAATTATTTAATATTAATATTAATATATTTTTAATTCTTTTTTATTTTATATTATTTTTTTAATAAAAAAGAATGATTCTAATTTATTATTAATGATAGAATTATATATATATATATATATTTTAATTACTTTTATTTTCATTTTAGTTATAATAATAATAATAATAATAATAATAATAATAATAATAATAATAATAATAATAATAATAATAATAATAATAATAATAGAAGTTTTTTATTTTATTTTGTTTTTAATATATTAAAGAATAATATAATAAAATTATTAATATAATAAATAATAGTAAAAATCATTGGAATAATAAAATAACATAGAATATAATAATTATAAAATTTATAAAATTAATAATATATATATAATAAAATTAATATTTAAAAAATTCTTAAATTTTTATATTAAAACATTCTCATAAAGATTTGTGTTATATATTTTTTTATTACAATTTTTTTTTTTTTTTTTTTTTTTTGTCAATTTTAAATATAAAATTATTAATTATTTTTAATTTTACTTTATTTAATTTGTTGTATTATTACTATAATTAATATTAATATTAGTAACACTTATAATTATTTATATTTCATTTATAGTTTATTCTATAGATTATTAATATTATTTATTTTACATTACTAATAAAAAAAAAATATACATATATAATATACATATATATTTATATATATACTTTTTTTTTTTTTTTTTTTTTTTTTCGATTTAATATTATTATATTTTATTGGCATTTCTTTGTTTCTATCTTTTTTATTATTATTTTTATTATTATTATTATTATTATTATTATTATTATTATTATTATTATTATTATTATTATTATTTTTTTTTTTTTTTTTTTTTAATATTTTTTTATTTTATATATATAAATATCATTAAATTATTATTTTTATATTTTTTATTTTTATTTTTATTTTTTATTTTTTTTATTTTATTATTTTATTTTTTATAATTATTATTATTATTTTTTAAATATAATATTGTTATTTTATTTTAAATTTAAGTATTTTTCATAAATAAAAAAAAAAAAAATTCCCCTTTCTTTTTATTTTCATTTTTATATATAAATATATTTTTTTTTATTGTTGTAATTCATGCTGACTTTCTCTACGTATTATATTCGTTAATTCATTTGTTTTATCATTAGAAGTATTAATATTTTCAATTATATTATTAATTTTTATATCTAGTATGGGCGTGCCATCTTCAATTTTATTATTTTCCTTTACATTAATATCTTCTTTAGTATCAGTAATTTCATTTTCATTATTTTCATTATTTAGAGGATGTGGTTCAACATTAGATTTATTTTTTTCGTCTTCTTTTTCTTCTTCTTTTTCTTCCATTTTATCATTATTTATTCCATTTTCATCTATGCTTTCATTCTTTTTATCACTTATATCATCATTACTAACATGTATTATATTAATTATGGGCGAGTCTTCACTATTCTTATATATGTTATGGTCATTAATATTAGAATCATTTATACTCATTTCATTATCGTTATCATTATTACATTTATTGATTTCATTTTCTGAAGCATTATCATTTATTTTATTTTCTTTATTATCATTGACATCTTCTGATTGGAATAAATCTTGAGTTGATGGTTCTACAATTAATTCTTCTGAAAGGGATAATGAACTAGTATGATTATTATTATTTTCTTCATTTTCTCTATTATCAATTTCACTGATTTTCTTTAAACAGAATTTACATATTTTATTATCCTTTTCAAATTGTTGAATTCCATAAGTACATTCATTACAATAGAAATCTAATTTTATTAATAAATAGAATAATATAATAATATAATATATAATATAATATAATATAATATAATATAATAAAGATTTTAATATATATAAATTTAATAAATTTTTATTGCTATTATTATTATATATTTATATCAATATTATTATATTGTGTAATTATAAAAAGTATTAAAAATTAAGTTTCACATTTTATATAAATATAAAATATTTTTATTTAATTGTAAAATATATATATTAAAATGTATATATAAATTTAAAATTATTTACATCCACAACCAACACAACGTATTTTGAAACGATCTATTAATGTAATTATAATTATTTTTTTTAAAGCATTAGAATAAAAGAAGTTTTATATTATGTTAATAGATATAAAATCATTTTATTTAATATTACATTTTATTTTATTTTAATTTATTTTGTTTTAATTTAATTTAATTTATTTTATTTTTAAAATAAAATTAGTATACATACCAAATACTGCAAATTTATTATTACAAGCTTTACAAGCATCTTCACTAACGTTATAATGAAGTGTAGTTCCACTTCCATCCAACATAATCCATGGATATACAACACCTTTACTATCACCAGCTAAGATAAATCTGTGTGAACTATATATATATTTATATAATATTATTAATAAAACCATTTCTTAATTATATATATACTTAAAAATTTTTTAATTTTTTTTTTAAAAAAAAGGGTAATTTACCTTGGAATAGTAAGTGCTGTAATTGATGACATATTAGTTTCAATGGTTCTACACATAAATATATCCCATTTAACAGCTATATTTAAAGATTAAATAATATATATATTTATAATATATTTATATGTATTTATAAAATATATATTTATAAAAATAATTATATACATATTATTAATTTTATCATTTCATAATAGATCATTATAATACTAATTCATTATAAAAATATTACTTTGAGTTTTTTCTATAATATTATAGGAATAATTCCAAATCTATGTAACAGATAAATAAATAAATAAATTAATAGTTAAAGTTATTTAGAATATGTACTATTATAAATAATATAAATTTGTACACATTAATTTTTTTTTATATTTTAATTTTTTTTTTTTTTTGTATATTAATAATATACCCTTATTAATCCATTCTTATGTCCTGTGACAATAGTAGTCATTGTATTACCAAATTCAGTACAATCATAAACAGCACATGATAATACAGGACTAGTAATAGTATGTTTTACGAGTAGTTCACCATTAATTGAATATATATAAATTACTGAACTACAACAAAGAACAATATTTCCCTATATTTTTGATTTATATTAAATATTATATTATAAATTGTTATTATTATTATTATTATTATTATTATTACTTATTTATTATTTTTTTTAATATTATATATATTGAAATGTATATTAGTAATAAAATAATTTACCCAAATATCAGAGATTTCACATGTTAACAATTTTTCTTTTATAGGAAGAGAATGAACAAAAATATATCTATTCAAATCCCATACTACAACATAGTTTTCCTATATTTATTTTGTTATTTTTTTTATTTATTTTTTTTTATTTTATAAATAAATTAGTATATTATTAAAAATAATTAATAAATTATTGATATATATGAAAACAAATATAATAATTACGTGAGCCGAACTACTTAAAATAATACTATGTTTTCTTGAAACTATATATTATTATAATAATTTTTTTTTGTTAAAATGAATTGATATAAAATTAATGATTAGTAATGTCTTGAAATTTAACATATTTATATAAATTTATTTTTTTAATATGAAATTTACCATTAAGACATGTAATTGGTGATTTGTGACCTCTAAGTATACTTTGTAATGTGAACTTGATTAATTTATTGAATGATGCTTTCCATATACATATAACCTAATTTTATAAATGAATATAATATTGCATTTATGTATATAAAGAAAAATATAATAATATGATAATTTATCATCAATTTATTTATATCGATTTAATAATGTATTTAATTCCTATAAAAAAAAAAAAGAATATTATATATATATATATTATTATTATTATTATTATAGTGTTATATAAATTATAATTACCATATCTGATCCACCTGTAATCATGGTATCTTGATCAGCAAATTTTAAACAGGTAATATCACTAGTATGAAGAATATCACTTGAATATAAGACTTTATTGTTTTCATAGCTACATACTCTGACACATTTGTCTAAGTAGTTCCATTCTACATATTTTAAATTATTTGGTATCATTGTTTGATATTTATTAAGAACGAAATATCTGGAATCACTGATATAGTCTATTTCTCCAACTGGATCTTCAATATTTTTTATTGGGAAGGAGGATGAAACAAGGTAATCATAATGAGATGATAATAGGAATTGAATTTCTTTGGTTTTTTCTTGTCTTGGTGGATGAGGTTCTTTGAAAAGTTGACTAGGCGTTTGACCAAAGTTATGAATAATATTAATGGTGGAAACTCTTTCAATTGGATCTTTAATATCATCAATATTCACAGCACCTTCATAGGATAAATGATAGAAAACATTTAGAGCATTAATAGCTTCTTCCCCTTGTTGCTTATAACCAAATATGAGATCTATCCATTTATGAAGATTGGATGAAACATATTCTGATTCTAATGCTTGACGATGAATGAAAACAAATAATCTAGGATCATTACATGCCCATGTCGGAAGAACTACATTATCAATACGTGTTTTATCATGCTTCATACCTAAATCAAATCCATTACTATTGATGAAAAAGTCAGGTAAATAGAAAAATTCTGGAATAAGTTCTCTGACATCGGTAGTATTTTCTTTAGATGATGATTTCCATGTTCTATCAATTGAGAAGAAAAGTCGATCAGCATGATCAAAATGTCCTCCTTGTAATTTTAAATATTGATCTGTGAAGGGTTCTAAACGCATAAGATAGGTACATACAATCATTGCAGATGAATAATGGGTACCATAGTGGAAGGCAGGTTTTCCTTCTGGATCTTCCCAATGATCATAACGTTCTTTAATTTTCACTTTATATATATAAAGTTTACCAAAAAAAAAAAAAAAAAAAAAAAAAAAAATAACATAATTATAATTTAATAATAAAAATAATATATATATATATATATATAATGTTATATATATATTAATAGGTAATAATATAATTAATTAAATTGATAAAAAAAAAGATTAGAGTAATAAATAAAAAAACTAAAAGAAAAAAATAATAGAGAAAATTTATATTTACAAGCACGTTCTTCATCTTGAGCCCCTATTGAAATCAAAGTTAATAAAATATTTATACAAAAAAAAATTAATATTATCAAAATTATTTTTTTTTTATATTGATAATATATTATATATATATATTACTAACCCATTGGTTTAGATAAATCTCTATAGTTAGCCGGGTTTTCAAGATCAATCTTTTTATATAACAATATTAAAAAAAAATATTAAATAAATATAATATATTGTAAGATATAATTGTAAAAAACAATCATAATAATTATTATAATAAATATATATAATAAACCTTTGAAGATTCATAATTGGATAAGATCCATGGGAAAATTGGATACTGTGTTAAATCATTGTAGGATCTTCCTGCAAGGGTGTTTAATGTAAATAAATATTCAAAGTTGGATATCTTTCTTTTTTCCCACTTTTTACGAATTTTATCTACAGTATAATAATCAGATAAGAGTGGTATTTTAATTCCAAAGGAAGGTGAAAGATCATCATCATTTTCTAATAATGTGTCCTTATTGCTGACATTATTATTAATTTTATAATATAATTTATTATACACGGTATCACGTTCTTTATTTTCAAAAGTAAATAAATAACTTCTACCATTTGATAAAAAGAATTCAATACCAACATTACGGAATATAAATCTTCTTTTCTTTATATCTACAATATTGCTTTGTGACCTTTTTTTTTTTTTTTTTTTTTTTTTTTTTTTTTTTTTTTGAAGTTTAATATATAAATAATATATATTGATAAATAAATAAATAAATAAATAAATAAATAAATAAATAATTAATTAATTAATTAATTAATTAAACATTTATATATGAATAATTAATATATATGATATAAAATATATAATATATATTAATTTTAATCATTAATTTACCATTTAATATAGTCATAAGTGTATTGTTCTGTTTTTGCATTTTTCAATACATCCTGCTGGGTACTTGAAATTAATACAATATAGAATGGATTTCTTTCCTGTAAAAAAATGTAGATAAGTTATTATAATATTGTATAAATTAAAGAATTAAAAAAAATTATTATTATTATTTTTTTTTTTTTTTTTTTTAATTTTATTATCATATTGCATAAATTATAGTATTAAATTTTTTTTTTTTTTTTTTTTTTTTTTTTTTTAATTTTGACTATTAAATATTAACCTCAATTGGAATATTAGAAATATTATCAATTTCATTTTCTCCTCTTTTTAGATAGTTTTCAATAAAGTAAATATTTGATTCCCCTAAAATTAATAAACCCTCTAGTTATATTGCAGTTTTTTTTTTTTTTTTTTTTTTTTTTTTTTTCATTATTGATAATAAATAATTAGAAAATATTAATATCATTATTATATCATTATCATTATTATTATTATTATTATTATTTTATTAAATTTCTTTCTTCTTCTTTTTTTTTTTTTTAAATATTTGAAATATTCTATAAAATTTCAACATACCACATATATCCAAACCTTTTTTATGCAAAGTTGAATAATGGATTAGTATTTTTCATTGAAAGTAATTAATATAATTTTTTTAAGATTATATTGTTATTCAATAAATTAACATGAATTATATAGTTTTTATAATATTACAATTAATTATTACTATTACTATTATTATTGTTATTATTATTATTATTATTATGCTATAGTATACCTTTAATTCTGGCAGTATTATATAATTCAAAGTTTCTATCTTCATTTTGATCAATTAAACGTGAAATTCTTTCATTAATATTATTTATAGCATTCTTTTCTTCTGGGGAGGTTGGTGAAACGTCATTTGTTACATTATTTGATTCACTATTTGTTGTAAGTGGTTCTTTTTCATTCGTATTAGTAGAATCATCCATAAGATTATCGGTAGATTCGACAATTTCATTAATATCATTTAAGATATTTGCGGGATCTTCTTCCATAATTTCATTTATTACACTTGCATCTTCCGATATTTCTTTCATCATTTGCTTTGGCGCTATAATTATATATTTATATTATAAACGAATTAACAAGAATAATAATTTAATTACTAAATATATATACGTTTCTACTACAATTCAACTATTAATGTATAATTTTACTAATGAAAAGCAAAAATAAAAATTTTTTTTAAAAAAAAATTATTTATTATAATTACATTCAGTTTTGTGTAATGCAACTAATTCAACAAAGTTCTGCTTATTTCCAACAGCAGGAGTTGGTGGAATATTTATGAATGAACCATCATCTATATTTAAAATTTATTTTTTTTTTTTTATTAAATATCGAAATTAGTTCTAATTTATAAATAAATTATAATAGATATATGATTTTTTCAATTTTAGATATTTAAATAGCTTACATGACCCTTTCTGTGATTTTTGTTTATTCTTTTCCTTAATTCTTTGTTGAGTTTCCATAGATTTTTCTATTAAAATTTTATTATACAATTTTTTTTTTTTTTTTTTTTTTTTTTTTTTTTTTTTTTTTTTTTACAAATAAAGTATAAAATTAATTCATTATATCATTTAAATATATAATATAAATATTTTTTTTTTATTACTTAAATAATCAGCAACTTCAGTTTTCTATGATAGTGTTATTAAATTTGTTAGTCAATATTAATATATTTTTAAGTATATACATTAATAATAATATAAAGTAAAATCATTAATATTATTTATATTTAAGGAAAAAAAAAAAAAATTAATTAATAAATTAAAGAATAAATAAATAAATAAATAAATAAATGAATAAATAAATAAATAAATAAGATAAATAAGATAAATAAGATAAATAATAAATTTTGTTATTTTAATTCAATCCTACACCATTTTTTTTTATAACTTACATTCTTTACAAAGTTATTTCTAATTTTTGAACCGTCAGAACTAGAATTACTTTGCTTTCTTTCCATAGAATATACAGAACTTGTTTCAGATTCACTTTCATTATTTAATTTTAATAATTCTTTATCAAAGTTAAGATTTAATCTCAACTTTTGTCTTGTTCTATCAGGAGCTTCAGTAAAGTCTATTAATTAATTAATAAAGATATTAATATCGTTGTAAGTATAAATTAATTATATATATATAATGATTGTTATAATAAGTAATATAATGATTATTATATATATAATAAAATGAATGAATGAATGAATGAATGAATGAATAAATAAATAAATAAATAAATAAATAAATTTAAAAAAAATTTTTTTGTATATACAATAAATATTATGAACATAATATATATTAACATATAATATAAAATTTTATAATAATTAATTACCGAGTTTCCAATATTTAATCTCATCGGTTGTTTTTTCCCAAATAGCTTTTTCTCTAAACAGATTATAAATAATTTTGGACCATTCAAGTTCCAAAACTTTAGAGGCTTCCATTTTTTCAATGAGTAATTTCTTGGCACTAATGACAGTTCTATCTTGAATTATTTTTAACCTTTCAAAAATTTTTAATTGAAGATTATTGATTTCTTCTTTTTCTTCAGCATCTTCAAGATTTCTTGGACTTACTAATTTTTCTGTACTTCCAAGTAATTTTTTATTATATTCACTGATTTTGTTTTGCTCTTGACTTTTGAAAAGTTTCCATGAATAAGAAATATAATTTGAAAATAATTCATTCAAAACCATTTGATTCGCTTTAATATAAGCATTGAAATTTATATTTGGCTTAAATTAATATATATACATATATATTGTAAAAATAAAGAAAATATAGTTAATTATTTGTAATATTAAATTTAATATTTTTTTTTTTATATAATAAAAATTATATATACGTATAAAAAATAATAAATAATAGAATTAAATACCAAAATTGATTCAGATAAAATTTTAATTTCGTCATCAGCTATTTTATCATCAGATTTTAACCTTATAACTTTTCTAAATTCTTGTAATCTATTACTAACAACAATGGTCCATGCCTGTTGTATAAGATAAATGATTATTATATTTAAAAAGTACGATATTAATAAAATTATTATTATTTATTATTATTATTATTATTATTATTTTTTTAATATTGAAAATTATTATTATTAATATTATGAAGTATTTTTTTTTTTTTATTTAAGTAATATTTATAATATAAAAATTCTAATTTATAATTAATATTACTTGAATTAAATTAGGGTCGATATCATTATTATTAATAATCATTATATTATATAAATTCAATAATAAACAGTTAAAGAAATCTTGATCAGCATTCTCATTAGTAACTAATATATTTTTTATATCGATTCCATTAGTAATAAGATAATTCAATTCATCTTTTGTTCGATCTTCAAAGAAAAAGAAGAGAATAGTTCTATTCCAAGTTTTATAGAGAACTGATAAATATCCATTATATTTATCATTATTCATACTACGAATTTTTGAAATTATATTGCATAAAAATTTCAAAACATTTTTCGCTAATTTAACGGAATCATCTGATATTATATATGAAAGAAATAATAATAATAATAATAATAATAATAATAATAATAATAATAATAATAATAATAATAATAATAATAATAATAATAATAATAATAATAATAATAATAATAATAATAATAATAATAATAATAATAATAATAATAATAATAATAATAATAATAATAATAATAATAATAATTAATATAATATAATAATAATTAATAATAATAATTAATAATAATAATAATAATAATAATAATAATAATAATAATAATAATAATAATAATAATAATTAATATAATATAATAATAATTAATAATAATAATTAATAATAATAAGAGCAACAACGACAATAATAATAATATTGCTATTAATAAACATAATATAGAATTTTTACAAAGTAATATTTTATGAAATATAATATTTAACAAATATACCTATATAAATGAAATCAATGGTATTATTTAAGAATTTAAAGATATTGTTTATAATTTTTGAATCGAGTAGCATTTCAATATTTTTATTAGAAATCAATAAGAGTTTATTAATAACATGTTTATATATATTAACTGACATTGTATGTTTGAAATTTGAGGTATAATTAGATAATATCTTTTAATTATTTTTTTTGCATTTTTTTTATAAAAATAAGTAAATAAATAAATAAATAAATAAATAAATAAATAAATAAATAAATAAATAAATAAATAAATAAATAAATAAATAAATAATATATATTAAATTCAAAATCGTTAGTATATTTATTTAATTTAAATCTATAAATAATTATATAATGCTTAAAAATTTATTATTTACATTCAAAATATTATTTAGTGCATATAAAGGCTTCCAATCTTCAGCAATAGATGAAGTAGCCATGGCAATAATCAAATTATAGATAGGTAATTCGAATTTTTCTTTTATCTTGTGTAATGTAGCAAATGAATCATTAATTGCTTCATTCAGAACTTCATTTGAAATATTTTCAGTTGATTTTGCAGATATTGAATAATTTTCATTCTTAGTTCTATCACTGCCAATACTAGTAAGGGAATGTGTATGAATATTACCAGTTTTACTCTGCGAATCAATAAATGGAATATCAAGCATAGATGTTTGATTATTAACAGTTACATATATAATATCCATTAATTCATTGATAATTGCATTTTCACTAAATAATAATTTAATTTTTTTATTATTAATAGAAAATAAATGTAAGAAAAAGGAAAAAATATTTTCTATGAATTGAATTGAAGAATTTAACTTTTTATTGAAATCATCAGTTTCTAAATTATAATATGAATAAATTGTATTTTTAGACATAATATTATTATTTTTAATATTAAATAAAAAAGTAAATAAATAAATAAATAAAAAAAAGTCAAGTTAATAATATATAATAATTAATAAATAATAATTAATAAATTATAAATAATAAATAATAAATAAATTAGAAACCAAAAATAAATAATAATGAATATATTAATATTAAGATTAATATACTTTGATAAATATATAGGGAAGATTCATCATCAAAAGAAAAGGTTTCACCTCTTTTATTATTTGAGCTATATAAATTAACTAATGGTGTACGTGGAGTCCTTGGAGTGGATGGAGTATATGGTGAATGACTTGATGAAATTGATCCTGAAGATTGTTGTTTTGAAAAATTGATATTTACATTATCATAGTAATTTTCACGTTTATCATGCATATTTTTAAGTAATTTAGATTGAATTGGACTGTTAATCGGTGATTGATTTATGGATTGAAGATGGTTAATTAATTTATTTGGATTTAAAGAATTTTTATTATTAAATTGATTATAATCTATTTTATCTTGATTTTTACTAAGATCCTCAATATTAGTTCGAATCATTTCTTTAATCATTTTTAAGAATGCTATTAAACTATCTGTATTATACTGTACATTATTATTACTTTGAACCACGTTTTTATATAACTTTTTTAAAGTTGCAATATCAAATGGCGAATTTAATGGTATTGAATTGATTGGGGTTTCGAAAGTGAGTGCTAATAAGGAATGATAAATTTGACCAACTTTATAAAATTTTGGAATATTGATGTTTAGCAATTTATACATTTTATAGTTATTTTTAAATGCTAATTTATATTGATAATTCTGAGTCTGTAACAGTTTTGTAATTATTCTCATAATTAAAATTAATGTTGTTGGGCATGTATTTTTATTAATGAAATAGGAAAACCATTGTATTTCTATTAATTTTGAAAATTCAAATGCATAATTTGTATTATCAGAAGTATCACAAAGAAGATTGTAGGTAGCTTCTAAAAGTTTATTTCTGGCATAGAGTGAATATGAAGTAGGATCATCCTCACTTTGATAATAGCTATTATTATTTGGTCCATTTACTTTATGTAAAAGGTCTATATCAACTTTTGAAGGTTTTCTTTTTTTTAATCTAGAGAATGATGTATCAATTGAAAGTGATGGGAAGCTAGAATTAATTGTAAAACTTCTTGGCTTATTTTTAATTTTAGGTAATAAAGTAGTTCCAGATTTAACTGAAATATCATCATATGAATTCACATTCATTTTATTTTCAATTTTATTTTCAATGACACTGACTTTATGTATATACATATGTGTATAATTATATTAATTAATTAGTATATCAGTATGAAGTATTATAATCATTCTTTAAATATATTTATTTTAATTATTAAAAACAAAATACAAAAATAAAAAAAAAAAAAAAAAAAAAAAAAAACAGGAATATAGATTTTTTTTATTTCTTTGACTTTACCTTTAGGTAATGTTGAAGAAATATAAGATGCTAAAATTTTTAATTGATTTTTTGTAAAATGATGTTTCAAACAAATCATAATAATTTCAACAACTTTTGGAATAAGTTCTTTTGCAAATACCTCTTCTCTAAGAGCAAGTGCAAATTTTTTAATTATAGAGTTTCTGTAATTAAAGAGAATAGTAATATTATTTAGATAATTTGAATTATTTTTGTTAATAAAATAATAATACTGTCGTAAAACATGGTTTTGTATTTCTACACTTGTATCTTTCCAAATATCAAAATCCAAGAATATATATTTATAAAATTTGCTTATAAATATAAATATAAATATATAAATTGTTTTAAATACCAAAAAAAAAAAAAAAAAAAAAATTTTTTTTTTTTGATATATGTATTAGGTTAGATAAATAAATTTTAGTTATTTTAACTACTTCATATTTATGAATAATAATAATAATAGTAATAATAATAATAACAATAATAATAATAATGATAATAATAATATAATAATAATAATATACATATATATTTATATGTATTAATATATAAGTATAAAATAAAAAAAAAAAAACAATTTTATTCATTTATACATACTAAAATCCATCCTCAGGAGTTTTTACCATATTAAATAAATTTTCCACAGTCTCATTACTAATGAAGTATTTTTTATTTTTTAATATATTTGCAAATATTTCATACTTATGATCTTGATCCATATCACTTGCATTTTTAATATTTGATTGCAAAGCTTCCATAACAATATTTAAAGAAGTATTAAAATCTTTCATATTCTATTTGTAATGTGTATTAAAAACAAATAAATATATGGATAAATAAAATTAAAAAAATATAAAATTAATTTAATTATAATTATTTTTGATATTATAAAATTTATTTTATTTTATTTTATTTTTTTTTTTTTTTTTTTTTTTGATTTTTTTTTTTTTTTTTTGATTTTTTTATATGAAAATTTATTGAAAACTTAAAATTAAGACAAATATAATGAATGAATAGGGTATCGACTTACATTTTCATTTTCCATTATTTTAAGTAAAATAGACATACCACCAAACTTCCAAATACTGTTTGAGAAAAGATTTGGGTTATATTCAGTGTAGACTCCTTTTATAATACCAAATTGAGATAAATTATTACTATCTATTGATGACAAATCCTTGTATGTTATTCCATTTAATGATTTCGTGTTATTAAGAATAAGTCTATAAAATTTCTTTTGACCTTCCGCTTCATCCTTAATTTCACTCATATTATCAACAACATTTTTGGAACAGATGCATACCAAGTTTTTATCTTCAGGGAATTTGATGGTTTGAATATTTACTGGGGATTTGAATATCTTTTGAATCAATGAGGGATCCAAGGAATAGTTAATTAAATTACAAATTCCAAAGTCCCATTTAATATGATCTCTTGAGTTTTCGTTAGCATTGCTGGCGTCAGTTTTAACGATCTCTCCTATTTTACATTTTAAATATTGAGTTGAAATTGGAGCATCAATATATTCATTTCTATTGTTATCATATAAATCACCATTTACATATATATTCAAGAGACTACCAGTGAACGATAACGTTCTTAAATATTTATTGGGTTGATGAACAATTATTATTTCATACCATTTATTTTCCATGACATTAAGACCATCAACCAAGCATGTATGCTTATTGGTTTTAATAAAGAGTCTTCTGATTGATTTAGTATCATATGCTACAGATACTCTCAAAATACTATTATTGGTTCTGGTATCGGCTAAATCAAAGATATTTAGAGCTTTATTAGTTTTAAATTGACATATTTTGAAATTTAATATGACAGTATAGCCAGAATTGGTAGGGAATAATCCTTCAGCAATGTTATTTAATACAATATAGGAGTTCTTTTCAAGGGATAAATCAAAATGAATATACGAATAATTATGTTTAACGCTTAAGGCGTGATACATTAAATCTAAGATAGAGGACTTCACATTTTGTAATTCTTCATTTTCATAAAAATTTTCTTCCCTATAGTTTTCACATTTAATAGAAAATTCATTATATTTTTCTAGTAAATAAAGAGAGTCATCATCATCAATACCGATTTCAATAACATTTTTTGCTAAGGAATGAATGTAATCGTAACATTTATTCCAGAGGCTAAGTGCATTTTCATCGGTCATCTTATTTTTATTTTCTGAATGAATCAAGTATTTCAACATTTTTAATGGATATTTACTTTTATCATCATTGCTGTACAACAAATGAAGTAAAAACGTGAGTAAAGATTTTGACTTATACGCCATGATTTGGTTATATTTATAGGAATTCAGTACTATTTTAATTATTTCTAATATGGTTAGAGTCGTATTTGGATTCATTGAATTTTGCAATATATTTAAAATAACCGGAATGCCATAACTATTAATAAATTTTAATTTTGAAAGTTTTTCAGTATTTTCCGAGGCAGTAGAAAAATGTTGACATGAATTTGTTGTTACGGGAAACCTATAATAATTAAATGTATTATTTTTATCTCTAAAGACTTTCTTTTTAGATTTATTATTAAGGTTATCGAAAAATTCACTTTTACTTTGTATGAAAATTGGTTTGTCATTAGGGTCTTCTACAATATCTTGAATATCTTTTAATTTTTGATCGCCAATATCAAAAATTTCGAGAATGCTTAAATCTTCACTCAATAAAGCAAATAAATAACCGTATATAATAATCCCGGCTTCAGTACTAAAAATTCCAGTCATATATAAGAGATCGGAAAATGAGGTTTTGTCGAAATTCTTTGAAAAGAAACTTCTATTCATCGGCATATTTTTTAAGGAGATAATTAAAACAGTCAAGATTAATTGAAAGAGAACAAAACTTGCAATATGTTTTGTAGATTCATGGTCGGTATTATCATCTGTTTTTATTTTCATTTTTTTTAGAATAAAACTTGATTTTATATAATCGTTGATACTATCCAACTGATTTGAACCACTAATGTATTCATTAATACTACTAATCGAGAGACGATCATTGGAAACATCTCTTTTCACGTTGGGTGTTGTCAAACCGCTACTAGTTTCTGATTTTTTTGGAATAAATTCTGGTTTATTTGACCAAATTCCACCTAATTCTGATATTAAAGATAGTAAACAAATATATCCCCCAGCTTCTCTAAATATATTCTTTGTTTGTTCATTTTCCACGTTTAATTCATTTATTTCGTATAAAATATCAATTTTAAATTCAGCAGGATATTGACGAAGTTGTAATAATTCAATTAATTTTAAATATTCAGGAGAGATTCCTTCTTCACTGTTAAAGACATTATCAATCGATGATTTTTTAATTTTTGAGAAGCAATAGGTAATAATGGCATGATAAATTTTTAAGACATCTTCGCGAAGTTCATCTTCCAAAACCAATTGATTTAATGCATTCTGTTGAGTAACCCGGAATAATAATAAGTTATTTTCATTTTCCGAGATTAATTCCAATAAACATTCTGAAATTGAATGAAAATTTTTATAAAACAATTCGATATTAGAGGCTGACAAAATTTTTTCAGCATTAATAGATCTATGTCGATTACTACTACTGAACGGTGGTGTAATACAATTAGTAATTGATTTTTTTTTGATATCTCCATTCATCATGAGGTTAAAATTTAAAGTACATGCAAAATCATGAAATGCATTTGCTATAATTGTAATAAATCCAATATCATTAAATGACTCCTTATATCTCGATGAACTATTCAATAGTTTTAATAATAAATCACATACAGATTTTGTAATTCTTGGATTTAATGTGCCTTTTTTTTATTATTTTTTATTTTTTTTTTATTTTTATTTTATTTTTTTTAAATATTATATTATATTTAAAAATGAAATATTGTGTTATTTTATTTTATTTTATTTTTTTTTTCTTTAATTAATTATAATTTAAATATACTCTATATGAGTAGGTAATTTAAAAAAAAAAAAAATATCTATAAACTTGTAGTATTAAATTTAATGAATTTTAATTATTTTTACCTTGTAAATAAATTCCTATACACATTAATTCTTTTAATGGTAAATAATCATATATTTCCATAACAAAGTACATTGTTTCCATAATATTATTCTAATGTATTATCATTAATTAATAATTATAAGTATTTCAATAATAATTAATAATTTAATATCATGTATATATATAATATAAATATAAATAAAAATATATATGTATATTATTAGTATAATTATTATTTATTATTTAATACATACTACTGTCTTCTGATTAAAGCTTTCTATGTTATTTATAAGTTTAAGATATACATTGTATTTTTCTAATATAAAATAGTTACATTTAATCAATTTAACTAAATAAAAAAGATGACAAACCAAATCATGAATAACAATATCGTTATTAATATGTATTATTATATCCAAATATTCTTTTAAAGTTTCTTTGCTTTTTATAACATCAATTACTATAATATATAATATAATATTAAGAGAATTTTTTTTTTATAAATTATAATTAAAAATATTAATATATATATATATATATAATATATATATAAATAATTAAATAGTTTATTTTTTTATTTTTATTTTTTTTTTTTAATTTTTGATTTATATAAATATTGAAAGTCAATTACAATTTTTTGGTATCGTTGGAAATTCGAATGTCGATAGTTGATATGGTGATTCTTGGAAAGATATATCTTCCAAAATTGAGTCATCTCCAATTACTAGTAATTCTTTTAGTGAAGTTATTAATGCGCTCTATTTATTTCATAGGTACATTAAAAATAAATAAATATATAAATAAATAATTAATATTTATTAAATAAATTTATGAATATAATAGAAGAATAATGTATAAATATAAATAAAAAGGAATAGTTTAATGACATAAAAATGAATATGATTCATATATATTAAGAAAATTTTATATTTACCCTTATTTTTTCATTATTTACATTATCAAATAAAATATTTTTCAATAATAACAATCCATCTAATTTATAGTATTCATTGATAACTGAAATTTCTGATTTCTTTTAAAAAAAAAAGTTATTTTATAAAGAAAATTATCATTTAGAAATTAGAACAACAACAATAATAATAATAATAATTATAGTAATAATAATAATTATAAATAATTTTTCATTTAATATAACTCGTAATTCTTATATAATAACGAAACAAATAATTATTTATTTATAAATGAATTATATTTATAATTTTGAAAAACTATTGAATATATATATATATATACTTTTAGGGATTCCATTATAACATTGTAGCTATGAGCATATATAATATAATTAGTATTTTCTGTAATATTAACCATTATTGGCAATATTGTATCTTTATAATAAGTTTGATATTGCTTTTTATTAAAATTTGGTACTCGAATAAAAGTGAGTAAAAATGAGTTGAGACTATTTATTATAAAAGTGAATTTAAATAGATTTATATTTGTTGTTGATTGTAAAAAATTTGAATAATGCCATCATATTAATATTATCATAATTTTAGAATTTGTAAATAAAATAATAAATATATAAATAAATAAAATTACAATAATAATAATAATAATAATAATAATAATAATAATAATAATAATAATAATAATAATAATAAAAATAATAAATAAATAAAAATAAATAAAAATAAATAAAAAAGAATATACATAAATATATTTATAATATCAATGATTTTTACTAGTCATTAATCTGTAATTTATCTTCCAGTGGAATATCATTTGAGTAGATATATATAGTTTCAGTAATATTTTTTAAATTATTTGTTTGAATTATTTTATTGAGGAGAGATTCTTTTACTATTTTTTTATTAATAATATTAGAAATGGAGAGAAGTATCATTTGAATGGGCACTTCATTATGGTGAATGCATATTAATTTTGATGAATTTTCTTCTTCAATTTTTTTATATTCACAATAAACGATAGAATCAATATCATCAACATCATAGGTTACTTTTATTGATTTTAACATTAAAAATTTTGTGATATCTAATGCTCCCTCATAATGAATAAGAGAAAAAATGGAGGATTGACCTATTGGGCTTTCTGGATCTCTTTCAGATTCATCAATAACAGCTGTACTTTTTATATCTTTATCTATATTATTATTATTATTATTATTATTATTATTATTATTATTATCATTAATATTTTCTGGGGATTGATTTTCATTACTACCAGGTGTAAATTCATTTACAGGATTAATGGATTCACTTTCTTTTAGTTTTTCTTTATATGAATGATAATTTAAACCAAAAGTATTTATTGCTTGTATTACCTTTATTAATTCAGATATTAATGATAGTTCACTTGTTTGATCAATAATAGATTCCTAATCATTGTAATTAATAATATAATAAATGAAAAAATAAATACATTTTTTTTTAATAAAATAATAATAATATAATAATAATAATAAAATAATAATAATAAAATAATAATAAAATAATAATAATAATAATAAAATAATAATAAAATAATAATAATAATAATAATAATAATAATAATAATAATAATAATAATAATAATAATAATAATAATAATAATAATAATAATTGATTATTGATTTAAATAAATATTGATTAAATGATTGATTTAAAGAAATATTGATTTACTATGATATTTTATTTATATATAATTCATATTTATTGAAGTACATACAATTTTGCTTAATATTTCTATTGCTTTCAATACATAATATTTTTCTGGAATTTGAAAATAATTTAATACTATTACATATAGAATTATGTCATAGAAAAAAAAAAAAATTAATAAGTAAATAATATATAAACATTAAATAAATTATATATAAATATTATTTATTTATTAATTTATATATAAAAAAATAAATTTTCAAAAAAAAAAAAAAATAAAAAAATTGTGATAGGAATTATTTATTACATTCTTCATTAGATAATTGAGATAGTTGTTTAGTTAATTGTTGATATAAAAATAGTGAAAATCCTTTAAAATCATCAAGACTTTTATGTAATTATATACATAATCAATATATATATATATATATATTTTAAATTCATTATATTTATTTATAATTAATAAAATAAAATTTTTATAATATATTAATTTTTATGTATAATCCACATTTTTATTTTTTTTAATAAAATATATTAAAAATATTAATTTAATTTAGATTTTTTTTTTTTTTTTTTTTTTTTTTTTTTTTTTTTTTTTATGAACCTTTCTGATATATTTTTAGGTGTTATTTCATCAAAATCATATAATTCACAAAAATATTGCACATAATATAAAAATGACTTTTTATTCTAATTTTTGAGTCAACATATAAATATATATATGAAAAAAAAGTTAAAATATTTCATTATATAATAGCATTATATATATGGTGATGATTTTTGTAAAATAATTATAGCATAATTATATGAATTAATATCATTAATAATTACAATTTCATTTTTATAATTGAATGAATGTTTTAAAATTTCTCGTAGGTTCTTTAAAGATTTTGATCTTTATTATTGAGAATTTATGTATAAATCCATAATATAATCCATTATAATTTTAAAAATAATTCATATATATATATATATGTATTTTTTAATAATATAAATGTAATATTAATAATTCAAAAAAAAAAAAAATTTTTTTAAAAAAAAAAGGAAAAAATTTAGTATTTTTCTGAACATTTTATACATATATATGTAGATATAGATATAATAGTCCATATATATATGTATAACAACCTTTGAGGTTCTGCTTCACATTTTGAAAATTTAACACAATTTAAATCAACTTTTTCAATAATACTTCCATTCGTCGGTATCAACCGATTAATCCATTTCATAGATTTCATGATATAATTTTTTTTTTTTTTTTTTTTTTTTTTTAATATTAATATTGATATTATTATTGTTTTATATATGTAGAGTTGTTTTTCCCCTTCAATTATTATTATTAATATAATTAAAAATTATAGCAAACAAAAAAAAAAAAAAAAAAAAAAAAAAATTGAAGATATAAATAATATACAGCACAAAATTATATATATATATTAAATATATATATATAACATCGACAATATATTAATTAATGCATTTAAAGGTATTTCTCTTTATGATAATATAATAATGGTGATTGATAATTGTTTTCAAATGTTTATATCATTTAATCATAGATATTCAAAAAAAAAAATAGTATAATAAAATAATATAATATAAAATATAATAATAGTATATATATATATAGAGTAAGAAAAGATTATTGTTATTATAATTATATGGTTATAATATTAATTGTTATAAATAATATATGAAATATTAGATATTATTTTTTAGTAAAAATGTAATCGAAAATATATAATAATAACGATATTATAAATATAATTTATTATTTAAATATTCGATATAACAATTAAAGAATATATATACTTTATATATATCAATTTTTTTTTTTTTTTTTTTTTTTTTTGCTTTTGTTTTAATTATTTTTAATTGTTGTATTTTGTACTTTATATTTTTGCTTGTTCTTTATTATTCTTATTCTTATTATTAGTATTAAAATTAATTGCTTTTCTTTTTTGTTCTTTTTTTTCTTGTTTTTTATTTTATTTTATTTTATTTATTTTATTTTATTTTATTTTATTTTATTTTATTTTATTTTATTTTATTTTATTTTATTTTATTTTATTTTATTTTATTTTATTTTATTTTATTATTTTTTTAAATATTATAAATATGATTATGATAGATTATGATATACTATTATATTTTAATAAATGAACTTTATTTCTCAATTTATATATTAATATTATGAACTTTAATTCCCAGTAATTCATATTATAATAAATGAACCTTATTTTCTAAAAAAAAAAACAAAAGAATAAAAAATTAATTTTTTTATTTCTTTAGTATTTTTTTTTTTTTTTTATTTTTTATTTTTAAAGTTTCATATTATTAAAGAAAGTAAAAATAAATAAGATACTAAACTTTAATTTTTAATAATTGTAATATATGTAATTTCATATTTCATATTTCTAATTTCATATTTTATATTATTATTACATACCATTTTATACAAAAACTTTAAATTTTCTAAATACAATTAAATAATTTAAAAATTAATAAAAATTATTATTAAATATATGTATTAATGGTAATGACCATTAATACATATATCTAAAAATTATTATTTTGTTAAAATTACATTGTTATAATTACAATGACAACGTTTTATTATTATTATTATTATTATTATTATTATTATTATTATTATTATTATTATTATTATTATTATTATTATTATTATTATTATTATTATTATTATTATTATTATTATTATTATTATTATTATTATTATTATTATTATTATAATTATTATTATTATTATTATTATTATTATTAAAAAAAAAAAAAAAAAAAATTAAGATAATAGAAAATATATGATAATTTTACTGTAAATACGTTTCCTATTAAATTTATATTTTCTTTAATATTAATTTATGTTTTAATGACAAAGTAATAAAAATTTATTATAAATAAATCTATTTAACAGATCTCTATTTATATATATTTTTTACGAAATATTCAAAATTCTTAAATATATGTAAAATTGAATTATTTTAATGTTTCAAAATATTAAAATAAAATTATATAAATATTAATATTTATATAATTTATAAGAAGAATTTAAGGCTTTTTTTTTTTTTTTTTTTTATTTTTTATTTATTATTTATTTAAAGGTTTTTTTTTTTTTTTTATTTAAATTATATTTTATTTTATTTTATTATATTATTTTATATATATATATATATATTAATGAAAAATTATTAGATTTAAATGTAATAAAACTTTTATAATAACGATAGTAATTTTTATCAATATTAGAAATTAAAAATGAAATGAAGAATAAATAAAAATATTTAAAATAATACAAAAATGAATTATTAAATTAAGAAACCTTTTTTTTTTTTTTTTTTTTTTAAATATTTTTATTGCATTCTTGTATTCTTTATCTTATAATCATTTTATATTAAATTATTATTATTTTTTTTTTATTTTAATTTTTATTTTAATTTTTATTTTAATTTTTATTTTTTATTTTTTTTTATTTTTTTATTGATTTTAAATAATTTTCAAGTAATTCATAATTACTCGACTTGAAATGACTAATATTATAATAATAAAAGATATCACTAGGAGATTTGGGTATACATGTAGCTTCTGTAATTGATGTATAATATGAATTAAGTGAAGGCCTTTCAATTTTAGATTTTATTAAATTAAGATAGTTTTCAAAAAATATGGATCTTTCTGCATATTTTATAACATCATTTCCTTCATTATCCACAATATCTAAATTTGCACCCATTTGTATTAAATATTTAACAACTCGTAATGACCCATACTGGGAGGCTAACATCAACGCAGTGACTCCTTCATGATTTTTATAATTGATTTCAGCACCATGATCTACTAAACATTGGATAATAACAAAATTGGATTGAATTGAAGTGGAAAGATTAGGCACTTTTTGAGAAGTAAAAGGATATTTCTTATTCCCATTGAAAAAAGTAGCATACATTAAGGGAGTCCATCCATTATTATCCACCTTATTAACATTCATATTCATATCACATAAATATTGAACAATATCGAGCTTATCACAATTAGCTGCTAACATTAAAGCGTTACACCCATGATTGTCTTTTTCATAGAGATTAATTCCTTGATGATGTAAATATTGAATAATATTTATATGATTACCCATAATCGCAAGCATTAAAGCATTATTTCCGTCTTTGTTTTTAGAATGGATACTTAATCCCATCTCCTTTAAATATTCCACTATTTCCATAAAACCTTCTGAAGATGCTAACATTAACAAATTATTACCATTTGTATCAAGATCATTTATGCTGGCACCATTTTTTATTAAACATTTTACAATATTAAGATAACCATTTTTAGTAGCATACATTAATGCCGTATATCCTTCGTTATTTCTCTCCTCTACTGGAATACCTTTTTCCAATAAATATTCAATAATATTAATAAAACCATGACTTGACGCTTCCATTAACGCATTATTTCCTTTGTCGTCCTTTGCATAAATATTAATTCCTTGATTTATCAAATATTTAACTAAATGAATATAACCGTATTTCCCTTCTCCATAGGAATATTCATAATTAAAATCTTCTATATCAAATATATTTTTTATTAAGGACGTAAGAAGTTCATTATTAGGATATTCCTGTCGAAGATTTTCTCTTTCTGGTCTTAATTTTTCATTCAAGGTTAGTAAATCTGATCGACATGCATATAACAAAGCATTTTGTCCGTTATTATCTTTGCCATTGATATCGATTCCATGTTCTATTAATAATTTAACGATCGATAAACATCCAAATTCTGAAGCAATCATCAATGCATTTTGACCCTTTATAGATTTTTTATGGACATTAAAACCTTTGTTGAGAAGAATCTCAACGATATTATAATATGAATTCAATAATTTAGCTATATATGAATTAGAAATATAAACGTTTTTTTGATAACTTCCACAGTAGCATGAGTGGATTAATGCATTTAATCCTTCATTATCAACCTCCTTTAAATTTATATCAATTTTACTGTTTGATAATTTATCTATTAATAATTTTAAATTATCAAAATGACTTTGCTTTGCAGCATACATTAAGGCATTCAGACCTTTTTTACATTTAAGATTTAAATCTATTTTGTTGTTACTGAGTAAATACTTAATTAACGCTGTTCGATTACTTATTAATGATATAATTAATGCAGTTAATCCTTGTTCATTTTGAGCGTTAATATCTGCATTATTATCAATCAAAATTTTTGCGGCAGCGATAATACCAAATTGTGAAGCATACATCAATGCAGTATTCCCCTTACTATCTTTTTGATTAGGATTAGCACCATTTTTTAATAATAGGTTAAGTATCTTAATATTTCGTTTTTTTATTGCAGAGACAATTGGAAATTCATCTTTTTTGCTTTTTTTGTTAACATCAGCACCGTTTTTAATTAGAAAAGGAATAAAATTAATTTTATTAAAGTAGATTGCTTGTATCAGTGGAGTTATACCATTATCATTATATTCATTAATACTAAATCCCTTTTTATTTAATAGTTGTAATATTTCGTAATTTGCTAGAGGCACTGCGTTGGATAATAATCTATAACCCGATACTTCATTTACAATAGATTTCTGTTTTACAGCAGAATCAAAATTTGTATCATATAAGAACAAAGTATTTAAAAGTTCAGAATCATTACAAGTAATAACTGCTTCATATAATCCTTTATTGATAACCAACTTTTTTTTCTCATTATAAATCAGGTTATTTAACATTTTATCAGATATATATTTATGATGTTTTTTAATTGTGATTAAATTTAAAATAAAATCATTAGTAAATATAGTATATTTTAAAATTATGCTAAAAATACCTTTTGCATTTTCATTCACATTTTCTATTATGTATTCTAAAGTTGTTTTATTTAAGATTATATTGAATTCTGGATTACTATATATCAAACTATTAATATTAAATTTTCTATTTAATAAGAAATTTAAATGTTTTTTCGATAATTTATCATTATCCATTAAATATTGAATAATATTCATTTTCTTAGAATTAATGTAATGAATATCTGCATTTTGCTGTATTAGTAAATCTGCTATAAGATAATTATCCGTTTGAATTGAAACAAATAATGGATTTTTACCATCAGAGATATCATAATTCAAATTATTATATTTATTAATGATAAATTTTATAAAATTAATAGAACAATTCTTCTCAATTGCATATATTAAAGGATCAAATTTTACATTTTCTAAATGAATACTAAGAGTTGAAGAATCATTTACCTTTTTATTTCTTCTGTATATAATTAATTCTTTAATTCTATTATTCTTTTCATATCCATATTCTTGTAAATTTATATTATAATTAATTATATATATATGAAATGCATTTAAATCATTACTACATATAATCTTTTTCAATATTTTTTCGTGATTCATATGCTATCTTTTTTAAAATTTGTAAATAATCATAATATATAATAATATATCAATAAATAATAAATAGTAAATGATAAATGATATAAATAAATAAATAAATAATAAAATATATAATAAAATATATAATATAAATAATAAAAAAGAATAATGAATAATGAATAATAAATAATAAATAAATCAATAATCAATAAATAATAATCAAAAATCAATAATTAATAAACAATAAACAATAAACAATAATTAATAATAGATAAATAATAATAATAATATATCAATAAATAATAAATAATAAATGTAATAAAATATATAATAAAATTAATATAAATAATAATATAATAAAATATGTAATATAAATAATGAATAATGAATAATAATGAATAATAAATAATAATAAATATTATTTTTACTATTAAAGAATTTCTATAATATTTAATAATAAAAAATATGTAATATATAATATATATATATAATAAATAATTATTACATCTTTAAAAAGTTTTTAAAAAATAAAATAAAATAAAATAAATATTATATAATAAACATATTAATAAAAAATTAAAATTAATAGTTCTATCTGTAAAATAAATATTAAAGTAAAATATTCTTTAAAAACAAAATATCTTTCAAAATAAAATATCCTTTAAAAATAAAATATCCTTTAAAAATAAAATATCCTTTAAAAATAAAACATTCATTAAAAATATATTTAAATAAAATTTTTTTTTAACCTTCCATATTTATTAATTTTAGAGTATTTATAAAATTAATGATATAGATGTAAAGGTTAATTTATAAAAATATAAAAATACAAATAATAATAAAATAATTATTTAGAAATACTTATAGACAAAAATATAAAAAAAAATAAAAATATTTAATTGAAATTTTGTTTTATAGTATTTATAAAATTAATGATATAGATGTAAAGGTTAATTTATAAAAATATAAAAATACAAATAATAATAAAATAATTATTTAGAAATACTTATAGACAAAAATATAAAAAAAAATAAAAATATTTAATTGAAATTTTGTTTTATAGTATTTATAAAATTATTGATTTAGATATAAAAGTTAATAATAATAATATTAATAATAATAATAATAATAATAATAATATAAATAATTTTTTTCTGCTGCATTAAAATTTTAACAAAAGTTCTAATAATGAACACTTGATAACTACATTTAGATGAAATATAAAAAGTATCATCTAGAAATACTGCTACGATAGTTAAAAAAAAAAAAAAAAATCATCTTTAAATATATACTTTTTTTTTATATGAAAAATTAGATTTATTTTTTTTATAAATAATAATTTTCCTCGATTAGTTTCACTTAATATTTTTTTTTTCTTTTTTTTTTAATATCTACATTTTCTTCCATTTATAATAAAATATATTCATTCAATATTTAAATAAATATATATTTAATTATATATATATTTTAATTTTTTAAATAAAGATTTTAGTTTATAATTGTTAATTGTTAACAAAATTTTTTTTTTCTTTTTTTTTTTTATTATTTGATATTAATATACAAAATATTTTTTTTCTTTATTATTTTATCTTAATATTAAGTTATTTATCATTTTATTATTTATTATGAATAAATTCATTCTAATTATTAAGTTTTTTTTTTTTTTTTTTAATGATTTTAAAATGTTTTATAAGAAAATTTAATTTTTTTAATGTTTACAAAATTAAACATTTTTTTAATTAATTTTTATTCATATTTAATTATTAATTATTTTTAATTATTTATTTTTATTATTTATATTTAATTATTTATTATAAACTAATTTTAATTATAAAGTCTTTTTTTTGTTACAAAGTAATTAAGAAAATTTTTAAAACATTTTTTTTTTTTAATAATTAACACATTTATATTTATTTGTTTCTAAATCAGATTTTAATTTATTTATTATTTATAATTGTATTAAAAAAATATTATTAAAAATTTATAGTGTTAACATTTAATAATTTAAATGCAACTTTCAGAAATGTAACACATTTAAATATTCAATAATCAATAATAATTATTAACAATGAAAATAATAAATCAAAAATTGTTTAAAATATATGAAATATACGTTTAAAATGTATTGAAAATTGTAATAAAATTAATATATAAGCCACAATGTATTATGTTCCTAACTCTTAACAAAAATATTTAAATAATAATTTTATAATACTGTAAATAAATAATATATATATATAAAAGTATTTTAATGAAGTGTTAAATTATAAATAAAAATAATAAATTAATACTAAATAAATCAATTACAGATCATAATATTAAAAATAATAAATTAATACTAAATAAATCAATTACAGATCATAATATTAAAAATATGAATTATAATAAATAATAAATAATAAATTATAAATGATTAATAATAAAATAATAAATATTAACAATCAATCATAATAAATAATAAATATTTATATATAATAAAAATAATGAATAAAGTAATTTATGAAATTTAAATAAAAAATAACCAAATTATATGATAAATAATACTTTTAAAAAATTA
This sequence comes from Neocallimastix lanati (nom. inval.), assembly GCA_016946835.1. Taxonomy (NCBI): domain Eukaryota; kingdom Fungi; phylum Neocallimastigomycota; class Neocallimastigomycetes; order Neocallimastigales; family Neocallimastigaceae; genus Neocallimastix; species Neocallimastix lanati (nom. inval.). The sequence goes on along the minus strand of JACVTC010000055.1, from coordinate 175,980 downwards.
ATATAATTTCATTATAATATTTTAATCATAAATTATATTTTAATTATTTTTAATTAGTAATAATATTATATTTATTATTATTAGATTTAATATTATAATATAGGGTGTGATTTCAATAATAAACAATAATAATAATATATATAAAAAAAGTTTTTTTAATAATAAAATTTGAGTTATAAATTATGATATAATAACAATTTAATAATCATAAACAAATAAAATTATGAATAATAGGAAAACTAATTTATCAATTGAAATATCTTTGTTTATTCAATTTAACTATATATGAACATAAAAATGTATTAATATACTTGTTTTTTAAATTATTATTTTTAGCTTTAATTATATAGTAAGTAAATAATTAATATAAATAAAATTTTTATATTCAAATCATTTATTAAATATATTAAATAATATGTATTGCTTATGCTAAGACTTAATATATATACACTATTAAACTGATTTTATTTATTAGTGATTAATTTATATATGTAATAATATGCAATAATCATTACTCTAATTAATAATGATAATAAAATTTAAATTAATTTTAAATAGTAACAAATAATAAAAAAAAGAATAAATAATAAATAAAAAATAATTGAATAGTAAATAATAAATAATAAATAATAAATAGTAAATTATAAATAATAAATAATAAATAGTAAATTATAAATAATAAATAATAAATAATAAATAATAAATAATAAATAATAAATAATAAATAAAAAATAAATAATAAATAATTGAATAATAAATAATAAATAATAAATAATAAATAATAAATAATAAATAATAAATAATAAATAATAAATAATAAATAATAAATAATAAATAATAAATAATAAAAAGAGTATTTATTAATAAATAATAAATAATAAATAATAAAAAGAGTATTTATTAATAAATAATAAATAATAAATAATAAAAAGAGTATTTATTAATAAATAATAAATAATAAATAATAAAAAGAGTATTTATTAATAAATAATAAATAATAAATAATAAATAATAAATAATAAATAATAAATAATAAATAATAAATAATAAATAATAAATAATAAGTAATAAATAATAAATAATAAATAATTAAATAATAAGTAATAAATAATAAATAATAGAATAATAATAAATAATAAATAATAAATAATACATAATAAATAATTGAATAATAGATAATTAATATGGTTAAATAAATAAATCCATAAAAGTAAGAATTAGAAAGAAAAATTAAAAGAGAAAATAAATAAAAAAATAAACAAAAAAAAAAAAAAAAATGGTATCGTGCCATTTATAAGCTTTTTTTTCTTTCTTTCTTTATTATTTGTTGTTATTTTTAATTATCATTTCCATATCTACTGGTATAATTTCATATTCTGAATGAGAAATAATTTATTAATGCCAATTTGTTTCTATATAATATATATATTTTTAGGAAATAAGATCTTTTTTTTCTTTATATATATATATTATCTTTTTCTTTTTTTTAATTAAAAAAATTTTTTATTTTGAACATTTTATATAAATTTTAGATAAATATATTATTAAATATATATTATTAAATATAAGAATAAAAGATTTTCTGTTTTTTAATAATAAATTGTTTATTAAAATATTTATTTAAGCTATCAACATAATTTTTTTTTAATTATTAAATAATATAATCAATACTATTAATAATATCCATATTTATTAAATTAATATTATATAATGTCAATCTATCATATAAATTTAATTAATATTGAAATTTAAAGTTACCTATCTTTTAATAAATAAACTCTATTCTATTTTAAAGAGCATTAATGATTTAATGATTAAAATAATAATAAGAAAAAATAAATGGCTAATGAATGACTATTATTCATTTTAGCATTTTAATTATCATATTGTTACTTTTAAAATATACATTTTGAATTTTAATTATTATAAAAATTCTTTTATCTATTTATTAATTTTTTATATCATTTTTTATATCATTTGTAAAAAAAATAAATATAAAATAATGAATATTGAGTTTATACTATTTATATGTGAATTTCAAAATTTTTATTTTTTTATTTTTTTAATTTGATTAATTTTAATTTTATTTTATGTTAAAATTTTTTTATATAAATTATTAATATATTATTATTAATATATTATTAATATATTAATAGTTCTTAAATAGTGAATTTATAGAGCATAAATGGCTAAAGTTTAATATCTTTATATGGATTCAATTAATTTTTTTTATATAAGAATTTTATAAAAAAGGAATATGGTTCATTAAATATTTAGCAATAATTAAATAGTAAATATTTTGCAAATATGATATTTTATTTATTTATTTTGAACTTACAATAAGAGGACTGTTTATTCATTTTTTTTAAAAATGAACAATACTTTATAATAATAATAATAGAAAATGCAAATAAAAAAATTCAATTAACATTATTAAAATAAAGTTTAAAACATATATTAAAATATGAATTAATGGAATATTTATTAGTCAAAAAAGTTCCATTTATAATGAAATTTCTATTTATTTATTAAATTAATTTTTTATTAAATTAATTTTTTTTTAAAAAAATAAGACATCATAGAAAATAAATATAATAAATAAGCTTTTTATTCGGAATAAATATATATTATTTAATTTATTGAATAAATAAAAAAAAGTAATAATATTGTATTATTTATTCTGTGTAATTTATTATAAAATAATTATATAAAGAAATATTTATAAATATTATTTCTTTTTATCATAAAATAATTTAAATATTATAAAAACACTCTCAAATTGGGACGAATTATTAGTATTAATATATTATTAATTATTATATTACATTTGTAGTAATAATTATTAATATATTTATTTTCTCATACAATAAGAGTAATTGTTATGATAATATAACAATCATTGCTTAAATATAAGGACTATGGAAATATGAATAAAAAATATACTTAAATGCATTTTTTTTTTTACAGAAATTTTATTCAAGTTATATCTAATTTAAAGAAAATTTTTTTTATTATATAAATTTAATATACACAATTTAAATTAATAAATTATATGTCATTATTATTTATTATAATTTTAATTAATATTATATAGTAACTTTGTTTTATAAGGAATGGAAAATACAAAAAAAAATTTTTTATTTTATTTACTTTTTATAATTCAAAATAATATTAAAAAAAAAAACAATGATTTAAAAATAAATATAAATAAAATTATACTTTTTAAATATATTTTAATAAAGAATGGAATAAAAATCATATAAATTAAATTTATATATTTAAGTTTATAATTTTAGTTTTTATATAATATGAAGAAATTTTTTTTTTCCATAATAAATAAAATTTCCTGTAAATGAAGGTTTATAAAAAATAATAAAAAAAAATATTATTATTGTTCCATATTCCATATGCTTTGTTTTTCTAAAATACGTTATTATGATGTTTTTTTTTTTTTAACAGAATATTTTATTATATTATATATTATATATTTTATAATGACAATATTACTATTCTTTAATATTACTTTATAAACAGTATATTTTATTATTGTTTTTATTTTTTATGACAATATACTATTCTTTAAAATTATTTTATTATCAGAATATTTTATAATGACATTATACTATTCTTTAAGATTATTATATTTTTATTTTTTTTTTAGATAAATATAAGATTATTATAAGAAAAAAAAATAAATTTAATAAGTTAATGTGATTAATTTTTATTAAATTAATTTTTTTTTTTTTTTTACATTAAAAATAAACTGAATTTAAGTTAAATTTACTAAATCACAATTTATATTTTATAATTAATTAAATAACATAAATTAACAACATCAGAAAAAAAAATATTAATTCCGATAGCTGAAAAAAATTTTATTTATTTATTCTTATTATATACAAATTAAAACGTTAATAATTATATACGCAATATTGAAATATTGAAATATTTCTTTAAGAAAAAAATAAATAATTAATATTTAATAATTTTTATATATATATATTATTCCTTTATTTTATCAAATAATTACATAAACGATAAATTTTATTGTTTGTAGCTATTGAAATATTTCTTTAGAAAAAAAAAATTAATATTTAATTGTTTAATTTTTTTTTATTCCTTTATTTAACAATATAGTTATATAAACTTCTTAGTATTATTAATTAAAAATAATTATTAATTTTGAAACAAACATATATACACACACACAAAAAAAAAAGAGTTAAAATAAGCATTATTTTTAATATAATAAATTTAATTAATATATAAAAAGAATTTTTAAAATTTAAAAATATAAAACTTTTTTTCTATTCTAAAATCATTTTTTATTGAGTAAAAAAAAAAAAAAATAAAAAAACAGTTAAATGAAGATTAAATATTAAAATGTATATACAAAAGATAGATATAAGCATGAGTTAAATGAAGAGTTAAAATTTTTAATAAGAATTAAAGCATTATTGCATTATTTTTTCATTCATGATTATTTATTTATTTTTTTTTTATGTTCTAATAATAATTATAATTTTTTTTTGTTATTAAAATTTATTAAAATTATTATAATTTTTTTTTCTAAATTATCCTTAATTTATGCATACATTATATATATATATATATATATATATATTTTTTTTTTTTTTTTTTCCTTTATCATTAATTAATTATTAAATTAAAATATAAAATAAATGATGAAATTCATATCAGATATTATTTAACTTTAAAACTCTTTCAATTATATATATTTTTAAATTTTCAATTGTTATATATTGCTATTATGTATATATATATATATCATTTTTTTTTATCATAAATTATTAAATTAAAAAATATAAAATAAGTGATCAATTTCATATCACATATTATATAACTATATAACTCTTTCAATATATTATATATATATATATATAATTTTTTTTTTAAAAAAATTTCTATCTTTATAATAAAGTTTAATTAATAATATAAACAAATTTAAATATCTTTATTTTTTAGGGAGATTAGTTTTTTTCAAATAAAAATTCCTTTAGGGTTAATCAATTAGAAGAAAATAAAAAATAATATATTAATTGTACAACAAAAGGAAAAAAAAAGGAAAAAGAATAAAAAACATATTGTATCACAATATTAATGTATTAATTATTTATAATTCCATTAGAGTAAATAAATAGGTAAATATGTATTTTATATAAAGTAGATTATAATATAATATATATTAAATCTATCTTAAATCTTTAATCAATCAATAATAACAAAAAAAAAAATTTTTTTTTTTTAATTTATATTTTTAAATTTTATATATTTAAAGGAAATTTTTAAATTTTTAAATTTCCATTAATTATGAAATTTTTTAATTTTTAAAATTTTGTTTTTATCATAAAACAACGGTTTCAAGTACTTTTCACCTATATGCAAAGTATAAAACAGAATCTTTTTATTATTACTAACAATCTAAATCTTAAAAAATTTTTACTTTATTTAATATTGATTATACATACTAATAAATATAAAAAAAAAACTAATCAACATCATTATTAAATAAATAATAAATAATAAATAATAAATAATAAATAATAAATAATAAATAATAAATAATAAATAATAAATAATAAATAATAAATAATAAATAATAAATAATAAATAATAAATAATAAATAATAAATAATAAATAATAAATAATAAATAATAAATAATAAATAATAAATAATAATAATAAATAATAAATAATAAATAATAAATAATAAATAATAAATAATAAATAATAAATAATAAATAATAAATAATAAATAATAAATAATAAATAATAAATAATAAATAATAAATAATAAATAATAAATAATAAATAATAAATAATAAATAATAAATAATAAATAATAAATAATTGAATAATAAATAATAAATAATTGAATAATAAATAATAAATAATTGAATAATAAATAATAAATAATTGAATAATAAATAATAAATAATTGAATAATAAATAATATTTTTTTTTTCAGAAATGAGAATAATATGAAACTATAATTTTATTTTATTATTTTTTTTTTATTTTTAATAAAAATATACAAGAAATTTGGGATTGGATATTATTATTACTATTTTTTTAGTTATTTATTTTTTTAAATCATTTTGCATTAAAAATAATTGTTCTATATTATTGTGTATTTTTTTAATAATTAATAGAAATGAACATTTTGAAGGTAAAACAAGAAAACATTGTGATATTTTTTGGCTATTAAAGTTTAATTATTATTTCAATATTTTTAATTATTATGTTATTATTGTTATTTTAGATAATAATAATTTTTTTTTTTAATAAATATTTTTTTTTAAACTTTTTTTTTTTTTCAATTGAATACAATGCTTTGATGGTATACGGAAATTATCAATAAACTGATGGGACGTTTTTAGGATTGTTTAAAAATTTATACACAATTTTTTACTATAAATATAAAAATAATAGAAAAAAAAAAAAAAAACATTGTTGCCATTTGCTTTAACATTGTATTACTATTTTTAATTTTTTTTTTTTTTTTTTAATTATTATAATGATAAAAATATATATATTTATAGTAATTAAATATAAATATAAATGCAAACACAAATGTAAATAAATAAATAAATTAATAAAAATTAATAAATAAATGAATAAATAATTTAAATAAATAAATAAATAAATATATTAATAAATAAATGAATAAATATTTTATTTTAAATAAATAATGATTGAAATGATAAAATAAAAACAAAATAAAATGTAAAAAAGTAAAAAAAAAATACAAAATAAAATATTAAATTATTATTATTTAACATATTTGATTTTATATTATAAAATTTAACTTTTTTTTTTAAAATGAAAAATGTAATAAATTGTTCAGCACCATAATATAGAAATGTTATTGGTTTAATAAATAAGAATATAGATAGAGCTTTTACATCTATTTTATCTAATGTATACATTATCTTGGCCAATTATCAAAATATAATCAGCAATATATTATACTATACTTTATTATATATGTAATATATTTACAATTCATATAGATTTAACATCATTCTAAATTTTAAAACTCTAATCGATATTTATATCATTAAATGGAAAATAATTCATTCATTTTTTAATTTTATTTTCCTGTTGATTAAATCATATTTATTAGTTTTGGTTAAAAATTGACCATGCTATAATGATATATTAATATTATATTAATATATTAATATATTATATATTATTTTATATCTCCTATAATATTATTTATATATAATTTTAATATAAATATATATTACATTTAACCTTTTAAAATTTTTAAAATATATATTATTATCATATATAAATTTAGTCATATTTAATTATTTTATTTATTAGATTTTAAAGCTTTTTTTTTTTTTTTTTTTTTTTTAAATTTTATTCAATTTTATTATTAATTCTTATTTTTTCAATATATAAATAAATATATTGCATATATTATTAATATATTTAAAATAAATATAAATAATAACTAGAATAAATTATAGTTTAAATTTAAATTAATAAAATTAATAAATAAATAAACAAATAAACAAATAAATAATTTAAAAAATATCTATTCAAAATATTTTATGAATTATTTTTTTTATGTTGTATTGATAAATATATTATATTTACTAAATTAATTTTTTATTTAAGAATATTATGAATAAATTTATATAATAAGCTATATATAGAAAATAGAGTTAAAATTTATTATATTCAATTTTTTTATCCTTATTTATTTTTTGTTACTCAAAAATTAAATATTATATATTTAAATTAAATAATAACAAGAAAAATATAAATAGTATATTATAAACTTTATTATATAATATTTTTTATATATGTTACTTTTAATTTATTACATTTTCTATAGAAATGTTTATTAATATCTTTTTTTTTTTTTTTTTTTATAATATATATATATAAAAAATGGTTTATATTTCTTTTATATATGAATTTAACTTTTTATTATATAGTGTAATTTTTTTATTTTAATAGGAAATAACCTTTATAGAAATAATATTAAACGATAATTTTTATATTTAAATTAATATAAATAAATTTATAATAAATTTATAATATATTATTAAATATATAACATAATATATTATTTTATTATATACAATATAATTTATAGAGTTAATTAAATATAGTTTAATTCTAATTTAAATTTAATTTATAATATTTGTTTTAGTTATTTATATAATAAATTCTTGAACAATGAAAATACTACCTATTTTAAAAGTGACCTATAAATTTTTTTCCGCTATATATTATTATTAAATCATCATCATAGACTAGAAAATCATTTCATATCTTAATATATTGTTAATAAATATAGGTATATTAATTTATATTAAAAAGTTAAAGTAGGGAACTTAAATTTATAATAACTTTAATTATTATGGAAATATTTTAAACTTATAAAGATAAATAAATAATATAGGAAATAAACTTTATATTTTAATATTTGATAATATTATTAAGTAGCAAATATATATATTTTTAAAAAAAATATAAATATTAAATATTTTCGCCATTTTTTTTCCATTTTTTTTTTTTTTTAAATTTTAAAGGAATAAAAAAAAATAATAATAATATGTTATTGTAAATTATTTTTGTTTAAATAAAAAAAAAAAAAAAAAGGTTTTAAAAAATAATTTTTTAATAATAGAAATCAAAACTTTCAGTATTTGTTTATTACTTTTTGAAATTCATTAATTGTTTAACGAAAAAAGAAATAATAAAATATAATTTTTAATAATAAAAATATATATATATTAATATTTATAAAAGTTAACAATTATAATAATAATAATTTTTTATTAGCCTAATGATATTGTATTAATATATAATTATTTTATATATGAATCAATAAAAAAAAAAAAGAAAATAGATTTTTTAATATAATTATTAAATTTATGTTAAATAGGAATAATATTGAATAAGGTATAATAAAAAAAAAATTAATTAAGAATATATAAAGACAGAAATGGTTGTCAATTCCAAAAAAATAATAATCAAAATTCTTTTAAAAAAGGAATTCGTAAAAAAAGAATTACCATATTATAATATATTGTGTAAATATCAAAGAAAAAATTATTATTATTATAATATTCCAAATACTAAAAAAATTATAAAGTCAAATAAAAAAATTCAAAGAGTAAATAAAATGTTAATTGAAAATATGCTTGCTTTAGATACTAATTTATATAAGAAAATAAGAACTATGAAAGCAAACAAATTATCATCTTCCATTTTAAATAAAAATAGAAAAAGTAAGTTTATCAAAAGTAAATGTAATATGATTTCAATACAAAGTACTACAAAAGATAGTTCTGAAAAAACTTCACAGAAGACTAATAATACTCAACAAAAAATGCAAAGCGAAAACAAAAGTACTGAACAGTCACATACCCGTAGCATAAGTTCTAGTACTATTATTCCTGATTTTGATAATGAAAAAATATTCCATTATCGTTCAAAGTCAGTTACTTTTGTAGAGGATAGTTTAGAGCAAATCCGTTTATTTAATATGTTTGACCCACCAAATAGTATCACTATGACCCCTACTCATTATTCTACCGGAAAAATCGATTCCAATTCTCTTATTAGATTTCACAGACGAAATAGATATGATAACTTTAAAGTTGTCCCTTTTACTCCTTCAGAGTTAAAAAAGAATGCCTTATATGATCATCCAGTACGTAGCCATAGATCGATTCCAAAAATGAAAATACCATATAATTTGAAGATGGACTTTTCTTTTGGTGATCCAATATCTCCTTCACCAAATTCACCCGCTTCACCAACTCCATCTACTCCATCTACTCCATCTACTCCATCCTCAATGTCAGCTACTCCATCAACTCCAATATCTGAATCCTCTACGAAGGTTAATGATTCATCATCATGTAAATTAGAGAAGAATAATACAATGAACTATGAATTAAGAGACGATAGTTCAAGGCCAAATAAAATGATTATGAATTATAAAGTAACTAAATCAACATCTCCTGTACTTTCAAATAATTATAGTTATTCATCAAACGTAATGAGTACGTCCATAAATTTTGTAAATAATAAGGAAGTACTATATAATACTTCTTTAATCACGGTAACCCCAAATGAAATAACACCAACTTTAGCACAAGTAGTATGAAAATTTAAATATATTTTATAATAGAGATTGAATATACAAAAAATGTTTTTTTTTTTTTTTTTTACATATAGAAATATTAATACCAATTATTATTAATCCACTAAAAAAAAAAAAAAAAACATAAAAAAAAAGTAAAATATAATTTTTCTTTGCTATTTAAAACTGAGAATAAATTATATTTTTATATACCACAAATTTCAAAATTTTTTATAGTACTATAATCTATTTATTATTTAAAAGTTATACCGGAGATGAATCAAAAAAAAAAAAAAATTTTTTTATTTTATAGTTATCTATTATTTATTTCGCATTTCATTATTACATTATTTTCACTATATAATCAATTAATAATTTAATTTTATTTTTTGAAACCCTAGATAAAAAAAAATGATATCCCATGAAGTAATAATACAAATTATCATTATCAAATTATATAAATTAAAAAGAAAAAGAACAAAAACAAAAAAGTATATATATATATTTTTAAATAGTAATAATAATAATAATTAATACTTTAGATTATAAATATATATATAATTTCTTTTTATTCTTTTCTTTTCTTTTTTCTTTTTTTATTTTTTTTATTTTTTATAATTTTTCCCAATTAACATTAGGAATAAATAATTTTATAAAAATTAGTTATAAAACATTTTTGAATAATCATTGTTATTATTATAACAAATATTAAATTAACTTTTAATTATTAATTTTTTTTTTTTTAAAAAAATAGTTTTGATTAATTAGTTCATGTATAATAGTAAAAAAAAAAAGAAGTTTATTATCTATTAATTTATATAATATAAAATGTATTAAATCAGTTTTAAAAAAAATTATTTCAATAAAAGGAAAAAATAAAAGTAAATTTTATTATTAAAAAAAAAAAAAAAAAATTGAAGAGTATTTAATTGAGTAAAAAGAAAAAAAAAAAATAACAAAAGAAAGAAAAGGAAAAGAATTTTTTTTTTAAAAAAAAAATTATATATATAAATAATTATATAAATTTAAAGTATTAATTATTCAAATTTATTAATGCTATCTTTTTTTAACAAAAAAAAAAAAAAAAAAAAAAAAAAAAAAAAACACAGAAAATATACCAAAATATTAATATTATCTATAAATTATTATGTTCGTCACAGTGAAGATAAAAGATAACAAAAGATATCTTTATTAACAACTATTTGAAGACAACATCATAAAATGAATAGTAATATTTAATATACAAATAACCAAAATAAATAAATATATATATAACTATCAAAAGTAAAAAAAAAAAAAAAAAAAAAAAAAAAAATGTTGTCAACTAATAATAATAATAGAGTAATAGTAAATGGTATTTAAAAATAACTAAAAAAAAAAAAAAAAAATAAAAAAAAATAAAATAGAAAATAAAAACAAACAAACAGAAGCAAGAAAAAAAAATATAGATATAATAATAATAGAAAACCAAAAAAAAAAAAAAAAAAAAATAAATAAATAATAAAAAATAAAATCAAAAACTACTATCAAAGATTAATAATAATTAAAATTTTTTACATGTATAAAAAAATGAAAAAATATTAATCAATATAATATCCAATATATATATAATAATCAATAATATATAAAATTTAGTATAGAATACAACCAAAAAAAAAAAAAAAATAATAATAATTACTATGCATAAAAATTTTTAATAATTAAAAAAAAACAAAACAAGCAAACGTAAAAAAAAAAAAAAAGCAAGAAATAAAAAATACCATTATGCTAGTAGTAAATATTTTTATATATATATAAATTCATATAATCTTATACATGATAATTTAATAATTTTAATTATATATATTAAAAAAAAAAAAAAAAAAAAAAAAAACTGGTATAGTATAAGGTTTAATAAAAAAACTATATACTAAAGTTTTTTAAATTTTTTTTTTTTTTTTTTTTTAGAATACAAAACAAAATAATTACTAATATAGAACTATTATATTAAATTATAATTAAATATAATTGATATAATAATTAAATTCTGTATATATATATATAAAATAATAATAATAATAATAATAAAATTTTTTTAATAAATTATTAAATAATAAAGAATGACTCTAGTAATTCATGAATACTACAAAGTAATTCTTTGTTATTAAAAAAAAAAAAATAGATAAATAAAAAATAAACAATATATAGAGAAAGAATTCATTATATAAAAAAAATAAAAATAAAAAAAAATAAAAAAATAGATAAAAAGAATAATAAAATAAATAAAAAAAAATAATATTAAATAAAAATAATAATAATAAAAAAATAGATAAAAAGAATAATAAAATAAATAAAAAAAATAATATTAAATAAAAATAATAATAATAAAAATAAAAAAATTAAATAATGAATTTGAAGGGTATTATTCATAAATAATAAAAATAATAAATTGAAAGATGGGTATCAAAAATAATTAATAATAATAATAATAACAATAAGAAAAAAAAAATTGAACATTCTTAAATTAATTTTTAATTATTTTTTTATTTTTTATTTATATTTATATTTATATTAATAAAATATATTCATGATTTTATTTGTTTTATGAATTTATTTATTTATTTATTTATTAATACTCTTTATATTAGTTATTTATTTATTTATTATTTATTTTATTACTTATTATTTATTATTATTTAAGATTTATAATGTATTATTCAATAATTTATTATTATTTAATATTATTTAAGATTTATTATGTATTATTCAATAATTTATTATTATTTATTATTATTTAAGATTTATAATGTATTATTCAATTATTCAATTATTATTTATTATGATTTAAGATTTATAATTTATTTTTTATTTTATTGTTATTGTTATTATTAATTAATTAATTAATTAATTAATTTTTACATCATTTTATTTTTAAATTCTATTGTTCAATTAATAATTAATAGGAAAAGTGGATGAATTTTACTAAGAAAAAAAAAATTTTTTTTTTTTTGAACAAAACTAATAATAATAATAAGAAAAAATGTTATAAAAATAAAAAATAAAAAATAAAAATATTATAAATATATAAAAAATATTATAAATAAATAAAAAATATTATAAATAAATAATAAAAAAAATAATGTTAAAAATAAATATTTTTTTAAAATATTTTTTAAATTATTAAAAAATTAAATATTTAATATTTTTTTTTTCTTAAAAATAAATTAAATTATCATCATCATTTTTTTTATTAAACTTTTTTTATTATTATTTTTATTTAATTATTTATTTTTTTTAATTTAATTTAATTTAATTTATAATTTTTTTTTATTTTAATAGAACATAGAAAAAACAATTTATTATTTTTTAATTTTTTAAAATTTTATTTTATATTTTTATATTTTTATATTTTTATATTTTTATATTTTTATATTTTTATATTTCTATATTTTTATATTTTTTATATTTTTATATTTTTTATATTTTTATATTTTTATATTTCTATATTTTTATATTTTTATATTTTTATATTTTTATATTTTTATATTTTTATATTTTTATATTTTTATATTTTTATATTTTTATATTTTTATATTTTATATATTGACATAATAGTTATAATTTTTTTTCTTTGATTTTCTTTTTTTTTTTTTTTTATAGGGATAGTTTTTAAAAATCGTTAAAATTTAATAAATGTATAAATAAATAAGTGAATAAATAAATAAGTGAATAAATAAATAAGATATGAATAAATACTTTATTATTATTTATTTATCGATTAATGAAAAAGTATATAGATATAATACATTTATATATATTAATATCAATCAAATGAATTATTTTAATATATATTATATATTTTTAATTAATAATTAATATAAATAATATATATATTTTTTTATATGAGTTTTTAGGGTAATTTAATAAAATTTTATATCAATTTAAAATTTACAGCTTTTGTTTTACAATAAAATGGGAAAATAAAAATAATTATTATAGTCGAATTTTTAATGAATATGTAATCTTTCCAAACTTTAATAAATATAAATTATAAGATGATTATCTTTTTATTTATTATTTCTTTTATATAGATTATTCCATATTAATAATTATTATTATTATTTTTTTTAATATTGAAAACTCTTAATTATACATTACTATGATTATGATTATGTTTGTTATTATTAGATAGATCACGTTTCCTGCTTAGAATAATCAATTGTAAAATTAAAATAAATAATATATATATATATATATATTTTTTTTTTTTTTTGAAAAGACCCCTCACATTACATATTAATTCAAGTGTTAAAAAAAAAAATTAACCTTTATTTTAAAAAAACTTTAATATAACATTATAAACTTATAAAAAAATTTATTTTTTCTTTTTATTTGAATATTAAAAAAATTTATTTTTAATAAATAAAAAAAAAAAATAAAATAAAAAATAAAAAAATAATTAATGATCGACCGTTTTAATTAAATTATTATAAATGAAAAAAATAAAAAATAAAAAAAAAAAAAAAAATGATAAAGATAAAGAAAATGAAAAAGATAAAACGTGAATTAAATAAAAATAAAATAAATAAAATAAAATAAAGTTTAAAATTTTAAAATTTTAAAATTATAAAAAAGAAATTTAAAAAATTTAAGAAATTTAAATGAAATAGAAGAACAATTACTTGATAAAGTTTCCGTTTCTTCATAATATGAGATATAATTCTTTAAAAATAAAAATATAAATAATAATAATAATAAAAAAAAGTTCTTAAAATTATAAATAATAATAATAATAAAAAAGTTCTTAAAATTTAATCATTATTATTATTTGAATTTTTATTTTTAAATATATATATATTTTTTCTTATAATACTTTTCGATAATGACTTCCCCCAGGTCAAGAAGTTTGTACTAGCTTGCAAAGAAGGTTATTATTTATTATTTTTAAAGTTAATTCTAATTAAATTTTTTAGACCTCTTTTTTTATTATTATTTTTATTTCTACTTCATAAATATTCGAACATTGATAATTGGAGATTAAAAAAAATGATTTTCAAATACAATTTAAATTAAATTTATAATTTTTATTGGCATCAAAAAGTTTAAAATCTTGTTTATTTATTTATTTATTTATTTATTTATTTATTTATTTATTTATTTATTTATTTATATATTAAAATTTATTCATTGTTCTTTTATTGACCGGATTAAAGGCGATAACGGCATTTTATATTTTAAATTAAAAATTAAAACTATAATAAATATTAAATTTTTAAATAAATAGAAATAATAATAAAAATAATTTTATTATTATTTATTTATTATTTATTATTTATTTATTATTCATTTTTTTTTACTTTTATTTTGTATATATTTTTATAATCTTTTTTTTTTTTTTTTTTAATATCCATTAAAGTTTGTTGTTTTAGAATATATTATCATTTATAATATGTGTTTTTATTTTTATTTTTACATATATATGATTTTTATATATAAATTATCAAGTATTGATAATATTATTCTTTATTATTATCATTTTATTAAATTATATTATTTATAATTTGGCTAATATTGAAAAATGAAACAGACAAATCAATCAATCAAATAAATAAAATAAAATAAAATAAAATTAAATATAATAAAATAAAAAATAATTATAATTATTATATTTAAATATAAAGAATAAAATATATACGGGAAAAAAAATATTACAATAATAACGGAAAAAAATTTTTTTTTTATACAAATTTATATAAAATACAAATGAAAATAACAAAAAAAAAATAATAAAAAATAAAAATTAAAATTTATAATTATAATTATAATTAAAATTAAAAATAAAATTATTTTTATTATATTTTTATTATATTAAAATGCATAAAAATTTTAAAACTTTCATCATCCAATTAAAATTCAGTTCAATATGAAGATTGATTTAAATAATACTAACCGTAATATTTTATCCTTATACTCCAAAAAAAACAAAAAAAAAAAAAAAATTATATCACACTTTTAATAAATATTAAATATTAGCATTATAAATTAATAAAAAATAATTAATAATTAATAATTATTATTATCCGAGTTTAATTATAATTATTAAATTTTAAGAATTTTTTTTTTTTTTTTTATAATATTCAATAGTAAATAGAACTTTAATTTTTAAACATTATGCCCATTTTTTTACTTTTCTGTTTCACATATGTATGTATACAAAAACAACAATAATTTATAAATCGTTTAAAAATCTATATATATAAAGATAATACTAAAAAAATATAAACATTTTCTTCAATAGAAAAAGATCTAATTAATGTATGAATATTTTAATACATTTTATTATTATTATTATTATTATAATAATTATTATTATTTCCATTTTTATCTTACTTTTTCTTTATATATATATATATATATATATTATTATTATTATTATTATTATTATTATTATTATTATTATTATTGTTGTTGTTATTATAGTTATGTTTATTTTTTCAAATAGTATTATTTGAATTTATATATTAAATATATATATATATATATATTTTATATGGGCTAAACTTATATATAATAAATAGACCCTTTTAATTGAATAAAAATTAAATAATAATTAAGCAATAATTAAATAATAACAACTGTTACAGAGAATACGGTCACACAAGGATTATGCATATTTTTTTTTTAAAAAAAAAAATAAACAAATATGGAATAAAGTTTTTTTATTTATTTATTTATCTATCTATTTATATATATTTATTTATTATATTTTAATGTATTTATTTATTTATCTATTTATCTATTTAATTATTTTTATATTTTTATGTATTTATTTATTTATTTTTGATTTTTATTAAAACTTTTTATTTTTTCAACCATATTAAAATTTTTAATTAAGATCGGATATAAAAAAAAATTTTTTTTTTTTTTAATTAATTATTTTCCATATTATTATATTTATAAAAATTTAAAAATTTATAGAAAAAATAATTACTATTTTCATTTTAAATAAAAAAAATAATTAATAGATAAAAAATTATGATAAAAAATATATAACCATGTAAAAAAAAAAAAAAAAAAAAAAAAAAAAGGCAAAAAAATAAAAATAAAAAGAAAAGGAAAAAGAAAAGGAAAATATATAAATTTATAAATAATTTTTAAATTTAATATATTGTCATTTTCCTTTTTATATCCAAATAAATAATAAAGAATAGAATTAAATCTTGTTTTTATTTTATTATATTTTATAATTAAAAGCTATTACCGTTTTATTTCTATACTCTATTTTTACTATTAATTAATATATATATATTTTTTATTTCTCTTTTTTCTTTTTTTTTAGAAAAAAAAAAAAAAAAAGGAATTGTTATTATAATATATTTTAATAGGAAAATACTTTAAATTTAATATTTATAAAATAATGTAGTATTTCCCTTTCTCTTCCTTGCTCTCTATATCTATTTCTTTTTTTTTTAAAAAAAAAAAAAATAGATAAATATAAATAATTTTGTTTTACTTCTCACTACATTAAATTCAATACTTGGATATATAAAACTTTTTCATTTTTTACTTTTATTATTATTATTTATTATTATTTATTATTATTATTATTATTTATTATTTTATTTATTATTATTTATTATTATTTTTTATTATTGTTATTATTTATTATTATTGTTATTATTATTATTATTATTATTATTTTTAATATTTTTAATATTTTTATTATATTTATTATTATTTATTATTATATTATTATTATGAGTATTAAAATATCAAATAATTAATATAATTTTTAAAAATAAAAAATTTTATTTAATTGTACCAATTTATTTAACTTTTATGGTCAAAACTGCTGTAATTTTATCAACAAATAATGTAAAAATATCGACAAATATATGCAAATCATAGCTATATATGTATTATTTGATTAATTTGTTTTATAATAAATTCACACAAATAAATTTATTTTTTCACAGATACTTTAATTAAAAATTTAGTTATTCAATTAAGAAGTGCATAATAAATATTAAAAAAAAAAAGTATATATATATATATATATATATATAAATGTTATAAATATATATTATATATTATATATATATATTTATAACATTTATTTTTACTTAATAAAAAATTAAATAATATGAAATTTATATAATATAAATAATAAAGATAAAAAAAGCCTAGTAACATTTTTTTTTATTATTATTATTCTTTAAAATCATTGATGAAATTTCTTGATATATATTATATAAAATATTATACATAAATATTTATATATACAGATATTGCTTATGTTTTATTTTTAACTATGTAATAAATATCATTATTGAAAATCTTAAACTCATTCATATTTATAGCATAGTTTATTATAATGAATGTATTTATTTGTGTATTTTTTAAATATGAAAATATATATTTATAATGAAATATTATTAAAGATACGTAGTAACAACATAGGATTATATTCATATTTAATATACCTAATATTTATACAATGATAAGAGGTGCTTTGTAACTAAAGTTTTTTAATATCCTGATTAAAAGACATACTATAAATACCCATGTTTTGTAATCTCCTAACATGGAGTATTGATACATATAATTATATATAGTCATTTCATATATAGCCTATATTAATATATCAAGATATCAATATACGTAAAAAGTATATCTAAATACATATATATACATTAATATTAATTTATTTTTATTTTTATTTTTATTTTTCAATTAGTAGTAGTATAAAAAAAATTAAATAGAAACAAATAAATTTTATTGATGAGGTTTTTTTTTTTTTTTTTTTTTTCCAAAATCTTACAATAAATTAGGCTGTGTAACCTATATATATTATATATATAATTCTTTTTTTTTTTAATTAAATAAATATATAATTATTATTATATAATTATTTATTATTATTTAGTATTAGTATTTTTTAAGAATCATGAATTTTTATGGTTTAAAATTATGTCAATTTTATTTAAAAAAAATTTTTTTTTCTTCAACATTAATTATATATTAATTATACACTTAATATTTTAACATATAAATAAATATATATTAACAAGTTTATATGGATTGAACATATTATCTACGAATAGACTTGATACTATTTACGTTCGTTATGTTATGCTTTTATTATTTTGAACAAGAAAGAAAGAAAGTTAAAAAAAAAAAAAGATTAAATATAAATAATCCATTTTTTTGTTATATACTTTTATACATCGTTATGTATATAAAAGGGACTAATTTATTATTTTTAATTTTTTTTTATTTTTTTTTTTTATTTTTCAATTAGTAGTAGTATAAAAAATTAGATTTAGAGGAATAAATTTTTATTGATGAGGATTTTTTTTTTTCCCAAAATTTTACAATAAATTAGGCTGTGTAACCTATGTAACCTATATAATGTATATATTAAATAAATATATAATTATTATTTTATATTTATTATTATTATTTAGTATTAGTATTGTTTAGGAATCATGAATTTTTATGGTTTAAATTTATGTCAATTTTATTTAAAAAAAATTTTTTTTTTCTTCAACATTAATTGTATATTAATTATACACTTAATATTTTAACATATAAATAAATATATATTAACAAGTTTATATGGTTTGAACATATTATCTACGCATAGACTTGATACTATTTATGTTCGTTATGTTATACTTTTATTATTTTGAACGAACAAGAAAGAAAGTAAAAAAAAAAAAAAAAAAAAAAAAAAAGAATAAATACAAACAATCCATTTTTTGTTATAAACTTTTTTACATCGTTATGTATATAAAAGGGACTAATTAATTATTTTTATTTTTTTTTTTATTTTTTTATTTTTTTATTTTTCAATTTGTAGTAGTATAAAAAATTAGATTTAGAGGAATAAATTTTTATTGATGAGGTTTTTTTTTTTTTTTTTTTTTATCCAAAATCTTACAATAAATTAGGCTGTGTAACCTATGTATATTATATATATAATTCTTTTTTTTTTTTTAATTAAATAAATATATAATTATTATTATATAATTATTATTATTATTATTTAGTATTAGTATTTTTTAAGAATCATGAATTTTTATGGTTTAAAATTATGTCAATTTTATTTAAAAAAAATTTTTTTTTTTCTTTAACATTAATTACATATTTACATATATTAATTATACACTTAATATTTTAACATATATATATATTTACAAGTTTATATGGTTTGAACATATTATCTACGCATAGACTTGATACTATTTATGTTCGTTATGTTATACTTTTATTATTTTGAACGAACAAGAAAGAAAGTAAAAAAAAAAAAAAAAAAAGAATAAATACAAATAATCCATTTTTTGTTATAAACTTTTTTACATCGTTATGTATATAAAAGGGACTAATTTATTATTTTTATTTTTTTTTTTTATTTTTTTATTTTTTTATTTTTCAATTAGTAGTAGTATAAAAAATTAGATTTAGAGGAATAAATTTATATTGATGAGGATTTTTTTTTTTTTTTTCCCAAAATTTTACAATAAATTAGGCTGTGTAACCTATGTAACCTATATAATATATATATTAAATAAATATATAATTATTATTATATATTTATTATTATTATTTAGTATTAGTATTGTTTAGGAATCATGAATTTTTATGGTTTAAATTTATGTCAATTTTATTTAAAAAAAATTTTTTTTTTCTTCAACATTAATTGTATATTAATTATACACTTAATATTTTAACATATATATATATATATTTACAAGTTTATATGGTTTGAACATATTATCTATGCATAGACTTAATACTATTTACGTTCGTTATGTTATGCTTTTATTATTTTGAATAAGAAAGAAAGAAAGTAAAAAAAAAAAAAAAAAAAAAATAATATCAATAGTTGTTGATATGGTTAACCATCTCATCTACCTCTACCTTGATAATACTTCTTCTTAACCTGGTCCGTAAGTCCTGCTTTTATTACTTTAACTATGTTGTTTTATACAGACTTTTAATGAAAGAGATAATTCAATTCAAATGATTTTTTTAATTTTTTTTTTTTTTTTTTAACTTATAAACACTATAAGAAAAAAAAAAAAAAAAATTCAATAATAATTATAAATAATTATAAATAATAATAATAATTATTGTTGTTGGAAACCTGACACTCTTTTTAACAAAAAAAAAAAAAAAAATATTAATAAAATAATAATAATAATTATAAAATAATAAATAATAAATCAATCAATGAAAATAAAAAATAAATCAATGAAAATCAATTTAAAAAAAAAAAAAAAAAAAAAAAAAAAAAAAATAATTAAAATATTGATGATGATGATAATGCTTTAGAAATTAGGAGCTAAAAGAACAATTATTAAAAAAAAAAAAAAAAAAAAAAATTTTTTTTTTATGAATAAAAACTATTTCACTACGAGTTAATACCTAATCTTTGATATACAATCTATCTTATTTATCTATCTATATAATTTAAAATATTTAAAATATTTAAAATATTTAATATATATATATATTTATCTGTTTAATTATTAAATTTTTTTAAATTTTTTTTTTTTTTTTTTTTTTATATTTTATTTTATGTTATTTTATTTTATTTTTTATTATTATGTATGTGTTGATTTTTATTTTATTATTATTTTTTTTTTTTTTTATTTTTTTATTTATTTATTGTTTATTGTTTATTTTTAATTATTTACTTTATTTTATTTTATTTTATTTTTTTTTTCATTTTTAATTTAACTTTATATTTTATATTTTTATATTCTTATATTTTTATATTTTTGTATTTTTATATTTTTATATTTTTAGTTATGTAAAATATATTATATCGTTTATAGAATTATAAGATTTTTATTTTATTTTATTTTATTTTTTTATTTTTTTCTTTTTCTTATCTTTTCTTATCTTTTCTTTTTTTTTTTTTTTTTTTTTTGGTTATTTCTTGCTTTTCTTTTGAACTAAGACTAAATAAAAATAAAGATTAAAAAAAAAAAAAAAAAGGCTATTTTAATTTATTAATAAATTAGATTTCATTTATTGTTGAGTCATAGCCGGGGCATTAACATTTCCTTCTGTAACATCACCTACTATTTCCCATTCACCTTCAAGATTTTCTTTCCATAAGGTAACCTTATTATCACCAGTGGAAACAGCTAAGATATTACCGGAAGTTGACCAGCTAACTCTCCAAACAACATCTGGGAATGGTTCATTTAATAAGTATTTCTTATTCCATGAAGCACCTGGAGCATCTTGAGTCCAAATTATAACAGTTTTATCCTTTATTTTAGAAATATTTCAATTAATTAATCAGTTATTTACTTATTTATTTATTCATTTATAGTTATTATTAGCAATATTATTAATACTATTATTATTATTATTATTTGACTTTAAACTATTATTTATATATATATTAACTATCTTTATTTTATATATTTACTTGTGAACAACTAGCTAAATAAGTATTTGGTAAACCAATACTTGGAGCCCAAGCAATATCACGTACCCAATCTTGATGTCCTTCAAGAGTGGCTTCTTCCTTCCAACCATTAGAATCTTCCCTAATTATTATTAAATATTATTGAAAAATATATTTTATTTATAAAAATTAATAATTTTTTTTTTTTTTTTGTCTTTTTTATAATATATATAAATATAATATATAAATAAATAAATATATAAATATTTACTTCCAAATCTTAATAATATTGTCACAACCAGCAGAAGCAAAACGCTTTGGTGAATTAGTTTTATTTCCACCAACCATAGAAATAAGAGTACCTGGAATACTAGCTGGTGCCCAAGAAATAGCATTACAACCAATAGAGTGGGCTGCAAACATATTCATATCCCATGTGCCATCATCTTTTTTTTATTCAAAAAAATATATATATATATATTTTATCATTATCATTATCATTATCATTATTTTATTTCATTTTATTATCATTATTGTTGGGTATTAGAGATTCATTGCGTTTTTTTTTTTTTTTTTTTTTTTGGTATTATAATTATTAATATTGTTGTTGTTGTATTATTTTTATTATTTAGTGATTATTAAAATAGTAGTTGATTATTGAACATAATTATAATTTTATTTATATTTATATATAACAGTTATTTGATTTATTTTTTGATTTATAAAAAATTGTTTATTCATTATTTAAGATGAAATATTAATATTAATAAAATTAATTTCTATATAATAATTTTATTTAAATAACTTGTATATTAATATATACGATAATTACCTTTGCATGTAAGAATAGAAATTTTTCCATCAGAAGAAGCACAACCAAGAATTAAACCATATTCATGTGGAGCCCAAGCAACAGAATTAACTATAATAATTATAATAATTATATAATATTATTATTAACATTTTTCATATTACTAAATCATTTCTAGATAATTTATATTGTTTATTGTTTATTACTATTTTATTATATTATAATTAAATATTTAATTTTACCAGAAGCAGAATGAGCAGTATGTTCCTTGATTTTACTCCATTGTCCATTGGTTTCTTTCCAAATAATAACCTTGGTATCATATGAGCATGAAGCTAATAAAGTTCCAAATTTTGGATGAGCCCAGGCAACTTGCCAAACTGGACCTTCGTGACTTCAATTTATAAAAATATGATATATGAATTAATATATTTATTAATATTCCAATATATTCATATTTTTTTTTAATTTCATTATTTCATTATAATAAAATAAAAAATAATAATTAAATTTGAATATTTATTATAACGGCAATGACAAATCATAATATTATTTAAATATTTTTAAATCACTAATAAATCAATATTGTTAACATCTCTATATAAATATGTTGATATTTTTATATCCATTCCTGTCTTAAATATATTATTCAATTTGATGATATTAATGAGTAATCAATTTAAAATTAATAAATTTTCTACAACAACCAAAAAATTGTTTAACCATTTTGCTATTATACATTGTTTATAATGATTACTGATAATTAAAATTGATAATTCTTGAGTTATATTTTGATATATACCCAATTAAGGTTTCAGCTGCACCATTACCACCTTCAACATCGAAAATTTTAATAGTACGATCTGATGAACATGTTGCGAGTCTTTTACCATAGTAATCCATGGCAGCATCATGCTTTTTTTTTTTTTTTTTTTTATAAATTTTTTTTATAACATATAATAATATAAAATCAAAATCAAAATTATAATAATATGATTAATACATTATTAATAATTTTATATAAATTTTTAATATGAAAACTTTATCAATAAATAAACATAATATATGATTATAAAATATCATTATATTAAATTTTTTTCTTATAAAATACAAAAATGTATATTTTTAATATATAAGTTGATAACTTTTGTTTGTTACATAAACAAATAATTTTATATATATTTATATAGAACTGTAGGATTTATTTAATCATAATCCTTTTTACATACGATCATATCCTCATGATGAGTAGCAATTTCAGATGATTGATTATCCATAGTATATATATATATAAATATTATTTATATTTATCTTTTATTTTCCCTATATTTATTTTATTTAAAAAAAGAATTTATTTGTTTTAAAAATATCAATAAAAAGAATAATACAGGATAATTAATATTGAGATTTTCATGAATTTTAATTTATTATGTTTATTTGGGAAATTTTGTTTTTTTTTTTTCCATTATGAAATTAAATTTTATATATAATATACAGTATTTTGTTTATATATAGTAAAATAAGTATAAATATATAAATTTAAATATAAAATATATAAAATAAAATATCATTAGTATTTTTAATAAAATATACAATTAATTAATATTATTAAGCCCTTTTTTTTTTTTTTTTTCCTTTCTTATCTATTATAATTACTACATATACCTCTATATTATATCTTTTGAATAAATAATCTTGTTTTTCAATGATTTAGAAAAAATAAAAAATAATTTGTATTAACAAATTAAACAAAAAAAATAATATTTTTATTAAATATAAAAATAATTTTTATATTGTTTAATAATTCTAAATAGTAATATTTATACAATTTAAATACATAACTAATATATTAAAAATTATTTATATTATATATATTATACAATGTATACATTTACTTGAAATCCAATCATTTACTTTAATCATTAATACATTTATTAAGAACTTTCATATTTGATATTTTATTTATTATAATTAATGACATTTAAATAAAAGTAAGGTTTAATGATTAAAAATGTTCTATTTATTCTTAATTAAATTATTGTATTTTTTAATTTTTTTTTTATTTATTTTATTTTTTTATATTTAAATTTTTATTTTATATTACATTAATCGTTAATTTTATTTATTATTAAATATATAAAATATATATAAATCAGAAATTGTAATTTCTGATTTTTCAGTTATTTAGAAAAAAAATATATACATATTTTTTGAATTGTTTTTTTCAGATAGTCAATATAATAGTATTTCAATATTATTCAAAAATTTCATAAAATAAAATATTAAAAAAAAAAAATTTATTTAATCCTCAAATCCCATTAGATTATCCAATAAATCAACAAATGTGCTATTATTTTCTTTCAAAAATGGTATAAAATTTACTTTTTCAAAGTTATTTAAAGTATGATTTAATTCACTGGAAAAATACAGTTATTTTAAATTTTATTAGAATTTTCGTTTTAAGTATTTTAATTTATATTATATTAAGGAAAATAGATTTTCTTTATCATATAATTTTACCTTATTGAGCTTGAGACAATTACCTTCTTTTTATTCATTGCATTTGCTAATTCAAATTGATGATTATCCATTAATGTTTCATTAGGAACAACTATAATTTTTTTATTCAATTCTAATGCATCTAATATAGTTCCAGAACCTTTTATTTGTTGATATAAATAAAAAATAGAAATAATTATATATTGAATAAAAATTAATAATAATTATAATGCTTTTTTATTTATTCAAAATTTAAATTTTACCAGCATGACTAATAATCAAGTCAGAATTTTCTAAATCTTTTTTAAAATTATTTTCCATAGAATTGTCAAATTTAAATTTATACGAAGTAATATCGATTTTTTCTCCAGATTCTAAAACATATTTATCTTTTGGAAAATTTTCTGGCAAAACAGAATTACCATATTGTATAGTAAGATTTTGACAGCCTAATTTTTTTAAAGTTTGAAAAAATGATTCCTGATTAATTTCTTTCATTAAATCATCATATTTTGTTGTTCCAACAGTTATAAATACATTTTTTATCATTTTTATATAAATTATAATATATATCTTTTCGATGAATACTTTCACTATATTTAATTTTTTTTTGTATGTGTGTTATTGTAATTTCGTTGTTTTTTTTTTTTTTTTTTTTTTTTTTAAAAAAAAAAAAAAAAAAAAAAGTACTTTCGTTCTTCTATTAAAAATTAATTAAAAAAATAATAACCTTAAAAATTATTAAAAAAATGTTTATAATCTAATAAAATATAATTTTAATTAATTTATTTAACAAAAAAATTTTTTTTTTTTTTTGTATTTTGTTTTTTATTATATTTATAATAACTATTGTAAAAAAAAATAATAATAATTAAATGAATAATATATAGTATATAAAATGAATAATATTTAGTATATATTTAATTAAATATATTTAAATACAATATAATTTTATATAAATTATATATCTGTATTTATCATAGAAAACACTCATTTTAAATTAAATTTTAAATTTTTTATTCAAAAAAAAAAAAAAAATTTAATAAATCAAAAGTATTAGTAATTATCCTCTTTTAAAGTTAGCTTTTTTATTTCTTTATTTAAACGTATATCTTATATTTTAGTTTAGATTACTAATTTTATTTCATTTCATATTATATACTTTTGTAAATTATGAATATTTTTTCAGAAATAATTAATATTGTAACAAACAATTAAATTTTGAACTTTTATATTTAATATATTCATTTTAATTATTAAAAATAATATTATCATAAAATGAAACATTCAAATTCAAATTAAAGAAACTTTTAAATTTTTTCATATAATACCTTTAGCAATAAAAATATTTTTAATATCACAATTAATACATTTACATATTAAAATATAAATATAGATATAAATATAAATATATATATAAATATATATATATATATATTTTCCTAAAAATTATGTCTCTATATTTTTATTATTGAGGTATTATTATTAGCATTTTTATTATTACAATTTTTATTATCATTATTTTTCAGAAGAATTTGTTAATACGAAACTTGAACCATGTCAATAAATATATATAAAAACAAAAATTCAAATAATTCAAATATTATATATAAATCTCCATCTGAAAGTAAAACAATAAAAAATAATGATAAAAATTTATTATTAGATATATCTTTACCGCCAAAAGTTAAAGGTAATATATATTTTTTTTTGACAGTAAAAATAAATTCTTTAACATGGAAAGATGCAAATTATAAAAGAAAGTATACATCTTATGGAATAACAACATCAAGATTAACAGTAAAAGTTAGACTTCAATGGTGGGGAGATGATACAAGTGCAGGCACAATATTTTATCCTTTTATCACAGGACCTAACAGTATTAAACCAGGAAATGATATATATATTAAAAATAATAATCAAGGAAAAAATGATATACATTACAGAAAAAATAAATTCTATAAAATTAATAGTTCCACATATCCAATATGCTGTGATATTAATGAATTAGATATGTATTTTACGGATATGAAAAAAGTGATATTAGATATAATAGTTGATGGAAGTATTATGGGGAAAACAATTATTGAGGATCTAATAAATCTTACAAAAACATCAAAACCTATTCATTCTACATATCCTGTATATACTGTTAGCCCAAAAGGAAATGTAAAGCCATCAATTATTGCTGAATTAGATATAGAATTTATATTAAAGAAAAATAGAGTTATTAATGGTATATTAAATTTTATTAAATTTATTATATTTTATATAATATATATAAATTGTAAATAATTTTTTTAATAATGTTATTAATTATATTTCTAAAATAATCATATTAAAATATTAATGAATAATTATATTTATTAATTGGTTAACGATATGGAATAGAATTTTATAATAAATCAATTTATAATCAAAATAAAGAGAATATCAATAATGATAATAGTACTATAACAGAAGAAATATATAGTGATTCAGAAAAACCAGTAAAAGAAAATTCAAATCGATTGATAAAAGAAGATATTAAAACCTTAACAAAAGAAAATCAAAAAAGTATTAATGAAGACTTTCAGTTTATTGATAATGAAAAAACAGTAAATATTATGAATATTGTAGAACCTAAAAATTCGATAAAAGGTCATTCAGAGTATTCAAATGAAAAAGACATAGAAGAAAAAAAAGGTATATAAATATAAAAATATTTAAATTTTTGTACAATATAACATATTAAAAAATATAATATTTTATTTATGTAAACTAATAAAAATTAATATAGATTTTGATAATGACTCTATTAATTGTTCTTTATTAAAAAATGATACAATAAAGGAATCATCAAATATAAAAGATAAAGATACATCTGAAACAGTTAAAAATGATGACAATTTAAAGCAACCAATTACTACAGAAAACAAGTCAACATCATCCATAAAAGAAACCAAGAGTATCAATGATAATAATTCTAAATCCGGAAATGATATAAATAATAGAAATTACAATAAAAGTAATAATAAGGTTAATTTAAATCAAAGCAATAGAAATAGTATAATTGACGTACGAAATAAAAATTCTAGAAAAAACAGTAGTAACAGTAATAATAGTTTATGTAAAACAAATACTAGTAAAAATAGTACCATCATAGGGGAGGACAACAATAATAAGGATAATCATGATTATGGCGATAATGATCATGATAATGATGATTCTATTACTATTGATGATAAGAAAAGTAATAATAATATTAATTATAAAATAAGTAATAGTGATTTTTCAAGTAAAAATAATGGCAAAGATAATATTAGCATTACTAATTCACAAAAAAAAATTTTTAATGTTAATAATAGTAAAGAAAAAACTTCTAATAATAGTAGTATTATTAGTGACATTGAAAAAAATATTAATAATGATTGTACCGATAATAATTTAACAAATTCTATTAAAAAAGAAAACTGTAATGAAATTGAAAATAGTGATAATGATAGCATTAAAAATAATAAATTTAAAAGTATTCAAAATAAAAGCATTAATAACAAAATTAAGAGTATTACAAAAGGTATTGATGATGAAATTAAAAATAATAATAATAATATTAAAAAAAAAAACAATTTTAATAAAGTTAAAAATAATGATGATAATATTAAAAATGAAATTAAAAATAGTTCAATGAATATTATTGATAATAATAGTTCAGATGGAGATATAGGTTTTTTAACAAAAACTATTAATGATTCTGTTAATCTTAGTTCAAAATTTGATTCTGAAAAGTCTACAGATATGGATAATATCTTAAAAAATGATTTAATATATGAAGCTTTAAATATAAAAGGATCCAATGGTTGTTTACTTAGTAGTAACACTAGTTTTAGTGAATTGAACACAAATGATACAGATTTAATTGATACAGACATAAAAAGTTTAGATGATATTAAATTAGAAATTATTCATACAATTTTAGAAAATAAAAATAAGAAGAAGAAAAATAAGAGAGAATGCAATAAAAAT
Organism: Neocallimastix lanati (nom. inval.); assembly: GCA_016946835.1. Lineage (NCBI taxonomy): Eukaryota > Fungi > Neocallimastigomycota > Neocallimastigomycetes > Neocallimastigales > Neocallimastigaceae > Neocallimastix > Neocallimastix lanati (nom. inval.). The sequence continues at coordinate 146,120 of JACVTC010000055.1, read as the reverse complement.
TATGATACTAATACACAAAAGAACTCAAAAATAAATAATTATTCAAATGATATAAATGTTTTTAGCAATAATGAAAAAAATGAAAGTAAAAATCAAGTTATATCTATTGAAAAAGTGGGTCAGCTTTCAAAAATTACCAAAATTTCAATCAAATTATATTCACTTAATTTAAAATATCTATCTAAAGAACCTTATGTAAAATATAAAATAGAATATAGTATTCCTAACAGAATACCCATATTAACAAAAACATATATGTATACACAATTTACAACTGATACTCAAGAAAACAATACTACAGAAATAAAATTGAATCATTTTAATAATATAAATGTAGCACTCAATTCACAACTTTTAAAATATTGGTTAAAAATAGATACCGTAATTGTCATTAAAATAAAAGCGATTAGAACTTTTAATAAAAATAAACAGTTACAATCAAATGATGATAAAGATAATGTTCTTTGGAAAGGAGTAGGAACTATAAAGTGTAAAGATTTAATAAATCTTCCAAATTTAAAACTAAAATCATATATTCCAATTTACAAAGATAAATCTTCAAGAAAGAAATTAGGTTTTTTTTTAATTTATTTTTTTTTTATTTTTTTTATTTTTTTTTTAATTTTTCCAAAACAATTTATAATTAAATTAACTTATATTTTATTATTTTTTTAAAATAATTACTTTAATACTTTTATATAATGTTTTTTTTACGTTTTAAACAAATATATATAATATTTATTAGTAAACAATAAAAATACAAAACCTGAGAAATTGCTTCATTATGGAGATATTTATATATGTTTACAGTTATTAGACGATAATTCAATAGAAACGAGAGAAATAATTAATACAAAAAATGATAAAACATTTGAAGATAAAAATGAAATAAATGAAAAAAGTGTTTTTTCTAAAGCAAGTAATATTGTAAGGAACTCAGAAAATAAAGAAAGCAATATTGATAATGAAGATATTATAAAAAATGAAAATAACTATAAAAATAACAAATCTATAAATTCATATACTGAATCCAATAACAATAGAAATAATATATTAATTGATAAAAATAAAATTAATGAGAATTGCAATTTAAATGTAATAAGTCAATCAATTATTCCGACATATTATTTATTTATTAAAATAACAACTGTTCGTGCTTTAGAAATTACATCATCGAATTTAAAAGTTGTAAAATATAATAATAACACAAATGAATATCCTTCTCCAATATCAACACTTTTATACTTACGCTTAAAATTATTCTCATCTAATATATTACCCATTGAAACACCACCTATCGTATATGAGAACAATAATACCACCGCAGAAAATTCATTTACATCATCTATAAATCGAAATTCAAATCATGAAAATGAACTTAATTTTAATTTTAATTATACTTTACCCATTGCTATGACTCCTCAATTTATTGAAAAATATAAAAATACACCTATCATTGTGGAATTATGGAAAAAAGTCGAAAGTTCTAGTCAAAACCAAAAAAAAGATGCAATTAATAACAAGGAAAATAATAATAAATCTGGATCTAATAATTTAGAAACAAAATTAATTGGTTTATTAAGGATACCTTTTCATTACATTATTGCTTCTTTTATAGCAAATAAAAATATTCTAACTTCTGGAAATAATGATAGTATAAAATTGATAACACCATTAATTTTACCTGAAGCAGAATATCCAGTTATGGACCCATTTACAGGTATTAGTAAAGGATGGGTTAAATCATCACTTGCATTAGGTCTTTGTCTGGATCAAATTAATGAATTTAACAACATAAATAATCATTCAGAAAATAATATATCTAAAGATAACAGTAAAAAAGATGAATTAACAAGAAAAGAAAAATCAAGTAATATTGTTAATAAAAATGAAACAAATGATAATGAAAAAGTAAAAGCAAAAAAAATCGATAGAAAAAAAAATCCTATACTAAATATTACAATTCATAGAGCTTGTGGATTAAAAGCTTTAACTGATGCAATATTAGCAGTTCTTTCTGAAATATATGATAATAAAGGAAAAGTTGATGTAGAATCTGAAATAGATCAAGAACATCAAGCTTTAACAAATTTAACTTATTCTAAAAATAAAGGTGTGAATTCATACGTTAGACTTGAAGTATTTCCTGATGTAGTTGTAAATCAAAGTAAAAGTGTAATAAAAAGAATTATATCTAAATCAAATTTGAAAGAAGGTAGTGATAATAATAATAATGAATACGATAATGAAGGTGATAATGTTATTATTACATCAACTTGCAATGAAACATTTACCCCAATTTATGAACATAAAACTTGTTTGGAAATTCAAGGAAATGAAACAGAGATTATTCATTGGTTAAGCACAGATAAAAAAGAGGGTAAAACAATGGGTGAAATATATCACAGATTTAAATATTATCCAAAAAAGAAATCAATAAATAATATTAATAATTATTCTGAAAAAAGTGAAAATAAATCAGATGATGAAAATGAAATTTATAAGGATGTTCTAATAGGTACTTTTGAAATTAATTTTGGTTCTTTATTAAAGAGAGGAAGAATATTAAATAAGTTCTGGATTCCTATATTTTTACCTAAAAAAGTTGTAGAATTTTTAAAAAACAAAGATAATTATTTATCATCTTCATTAAACTTTTTAGGTGCAAGTATTCAAGTTTCAATTAACTTGGAAAATGGTTTCAATTTAAGTACGATGTCTCATTCTGATAATCAAATAGAAATTAATAATAATATATACCATACTAAAATGAAATCAGCAAATTTCAAAATAAATGTTAATAAAGTATATCTTCCAATGAATGATAATAATGAAAATACTAATAATAAAACAATTTTCTTAAAATGGGAACCACTTGAAAATATTAATTCTGATAGTACTAATGATGATACAAAATTGCAGAGTGATAAGAGATATTACTATTCAGATCAAAAACAAATAAAATCATCTTATATAGAAGAAGAAGGAATAGTAACTGATATTTCTGATATTAATTACAAAAAGGAAATTATTATAGATTATAATACTAATGTTATTGAAAATTTACGAGACAATCAGTTCAAAATTGAAGTATGGAGGAAAGAATTAAAACCTAATGAGGATAAACCATTTGAAATTTATATTGGTTCGTGTTTTATAGACTTATATAATCTTGTACTAAATAATCAAAAAACTCAACAAAAAAGCCATTTAAAGAAGAAATTATTATCTATTTCTGGATTTTATCCATTAATTAATCCTGATTCAAGTTACATGTATGGATCAAAAATTGATCTTAGTATAGAATTAAATGTAAAATCTAGTAAAAGTAAAAATAATAGTTTCATGAGTAACCCATCTCTAAATTCCAAATGTAGCAATAGTATAGAATTAACAGAAAAATTGAGTAGTGACAATATTACAGAATCATCATTTTCAACTACACAAAATCAAAATACATTATTAACTAAAGAATATTCTTCAGAAGTCATAAATGAAGAATTAACATCTGTAGAACCTTCATCTATATCTTTATCTGAAAAAGAGATAAAAGAAACAAATTTTAAAAATGAATGTTATGTATTATCAAATGATAGTAATAATAAAAATGACGTAGAAAATGAATATTCTAAACCTATAAATTTAAATAATTCATACCAAATGAAATCAAACTCTTTTTCAAATAATACATCTCAAGATTTTATACCAATCAATGAAAAAAATGAAAATGAAAATTCTATAATAAATAAAAATGGAAATTTGTGTACATTAGAAATAGTCATAGAAAGAGCTTTTCATATTTGTATTCCAAAACTATATTCTCAATTAGATGGTGACATTTATGATTCTAAAGATTCAATTCCATATGTTTTTGTAACATTGGAATGGAAATTTAAACAAGATGAGCCTAAAATTTATAAAACAGAAATATGTCATGATTCTTCACCAATATGGAATTATAAATTCGTACTTAATCAAGATGTTAATGAGGAGTTTTTTAAAGAAATGCAGAATATTCCATTACAATTTAAAGTATGGCATGTTAATAATAATAAGTTATATAACAATGAAATAACAAAAGGAAAAAGTACAATTTCAGATTTTAACCCTTATAATCATTATCTTATTGGAAGTGCAAGTATATCTTTAAAACCACTTCTATATTGTGTATTAAGAGAAATGCATGGTTGGTATAATATTATTGATGGTGGCTTAAGTATTAATGGAACATTAGGAATATATATTCGTCCTAATGATAATTTCTTTTGTAAATGTAAAGAAATTTCAACCCAAATGAACTTTTTATTAGAGAGAAAATTTTCTTCTCCAACAAATAATTTGAGTAGTAGTAACTCTGAAGATAAACTTCAGAAACCCGAATTACTTGTTGATCATAAATTTAATACCATTGATAATAACTTTATCAAAAGTTCAAATAAAAGTTCAAGAAATGAATTTCATAATGAAAAAAATAATTCCTTATTAATGCAAGAAAACACTACTAAGTTTAATAATAAATCATATGATAATATAACTTATGAGTCTGTTATACCAAATACATCATTAAATATAGGTTTTTTGAATTTAAAATCTCAATTAAACGAAAAATTAGCTGAATTAGAAAATATTCAAAAAAATATGTTATCGAAATTCCAATTAAAAGCAAACATAAAAATAAAAGATGAGAATGACATTAATTCTAATAATAATAAATATAATAATAATAAAAATTATATCAGTAATAAAGAATCATACTCATCTTGTCAATTCAAATCAAGTAATAGTATCATTAATTTAAATCATGGCAATCTTTGTTCAACCTCTAATTCTAAAAATAATAATAATAGCAGTTTTAATAATAATAACTTAGCATCCAATATTAATACTAATCAATCATTAAATAATAATAATGATTTATTATTTAATAATAATGACAATTTTACTTCACATAAAAAAAATGAAAATGTTAATAACAATTTAAATGATAAAAATAAAAATATGTCACTTGCCTCTACATTTATAAACAATACTAACAATAATGGAAATGATATTATTAATAATATTAATGTTACTAATTATTATAGTACTCATAAAAATATTAACAATAGTAATCAAAGCATTTCTCAAAATATTTATAATTCTCTGTCATATGATAACAATATTACTAAAAATATTAATAATAATGATATTTTTTCATATAATAAACTAGATAATGATGATAATAATGATATTAAAGAGGATAAATTTACATTGTCAGAATCACTAAATTCATTAAAAGATAATAATAGTATCACTAAAAATGATGTATTACCAAAATCATCACAAAATAAAAGTTATAATAAAATAGATAATGATAATAATGATAATATTAAATCACATTTATCTTTGAGCATGTTAAATCCAAATAATAATAATAATAATAATAATAATAATAATAATAATAATAATAATAATAATAATAATAATAATAATAATAATAATAATAATAATAATAATAATAATAATAATAATAATAATAATAATAATAATAATAATAATAATAATAATAATAATAATAATAATAATAATAATAATAATAATAATAATAATAATAATAATAATAATAATAATAATAATAATAATAATAATAATAATAATAATAATAATAATAATAATAATAATAATAATAATAATAATAATAATAATAATAATAATAATAATAATAAAATCAATTTGAATAAATCTAATAGTGATAATAATAAAATCCAATCATTAAGTATTAATGAAATCCATGACTTAATAAGTGTAAAAAATTTATATAAGCATATATTTATATTTTAAAATTTATTAATATATAATAAATTTTATTTTTTTTATTTTCATTTTAAGTAACATATTAATTTTAACTAATTTTTTTCAATTGTGATATATTATAAAAATATTATTAAAGATATCAAATAGTGAAGATATGGAACCGACTAAATGTAAATTTAATCCAAAAGAAAATAATAAAAATGATATAAATGATAATGACGATGTTAATAATGAAACTAATATTAAAAATGAAGATGACAAGGAAGAACTTGATCAAATAATAAATTCATTAAATAATCAAAATCTTAAAGATAGCATAAGTTTAAAAGAATCCGTGTTAATTGAATTAAATTCAGAAATGGAAGATAATGAAAGAAGTAGTAAAATTTCAAGTAATGAAAACATTTTAGATTCGATGCAAAAGCTTAATTATTCGTATAGTATTATTTCCGATAATGAATTAGATGAAAGCATCAACATACATGAGATAGAAAATTCAGAATTGTCTTCTTCATTTTTTGAATCGGAATGTTTAGATAATGGCAATGATTCAAATAATGATAGTATTTATTACCAAAAAATATCAGATAAAGAATCGTCATTAAATGTTCTTCCATCACTTGGTAATAGTTATGATAATCAAAAAAATATTAATATGGCTTCTAATTTATCAACTATTGAACAAAAGAACATTAATAACTTCATTAATTTATCCAATAGAGAAATTAATAAAAGTTCATTACATTCTAAAAATAATAGTAACAACAATAGCGAAAAAAATGATAATTCAGCAAAAAATAAAGAAAAGGCATTCATCTATCCTAATGATGATCAAGAGTCAAGCAATAATACAAATAGATTGAAATCACCATCATCTCGAAATCGTATTGTTGAAGCTAATAATGAAAAAAGCTCTCAAAAAAATACTGAGAAACAAGAATCATTATCAAATGGTAATATTGATATTAAAAAATCAAAGCAAAATTCATCAAAAGAAGATAAGTTCAATTCCATTAAAATAATTTCTTCGAATAATCAAAATCCAAAATGTGAAAATGATAGTACTAAGAGAATTCTTTCATTAAAATCATTTAAAAGAGAATCATCATTCAGTTTTAACCATAATGATAAATATAAATCCTTAGATGAAGAATCAAATGAATCTTCTATAAAAAAAGATAGTATTAATATACCATTTAAAGGAAACAGTATGAATGAATTAACTGAAGAAAATAAATCAAAATCTATAGAATATAATAGAATATTTCAACGAAATGATGAATTGCAAAATAATATTAATAAATCATATAATGAGAGTATTGAGAATGAGTCGATTGATTCTGACATTCCAGAAATAACTAATTCATTTAAAAATAGTAATAAATCAAATATTAATATTAAAATGAGAGAAGAAGAAACCGCTAAAAATGATGACTTAAATACGGAAGAATTAAATGTATTACATAAAAAAATAAATTCATTGAATAAAAAGAGTCCAACATTAAAATTAAACTCATACATTAGAAATTATAGTAAATCGTTTAAAAATCATTATGCTAATAAAAATTTAAACACTACTACAATTAGTAATAGTATTGAAAGCCAATCATCTCTTGATTTTGAGACTATCAAAAAAATAACACAAAATTCAGATAAACATCATAATTTTATAGTTAATCAATGGAGTAAAAAAAATGCAATATCTAAAGAAAACAGAAAATCATCACAAATCGCTGATTCTGTTTCATCAAATGGAAATCATTCATCAATATCATCAAATCAACAAATTTATTCTAAACTAAGACAATCTTTTACAACAAATTCCTTAACTTTTAATACCTTAAATAAAGAATTGAAGAATGAAAAATCAATATCATCGACAAGCAGTAAACTAATTAATATTAAATCTAATAATTCAATAAATAATAATGTTGATCATAGAAATAATCTAACAGGTATTAATTATTAATATCAATTTTATTAATTTATAATTATATTTATTATTTAGAAAAAAAAAAAAAATAGTAATAATAATAAATATATAAATATATAAATATATAAATAAAAATAAAAATAAAAATAACAAAATAATTAAATTTAATATATTTATTCATATGTTATAGAAAAAAGTGTAACATCATCTAAATCTCGGATACCAACATTCACTGAAATGGCAATATCGAATGATGAAATTCGTAGAATAAAAAAAATTTTTTCTGAATAATTACTTATTTTTTTTTTTTTTTACCTTTTTTTTTATTTTTAAAATTATACTATTTTAAAGATCATTTCGTTAATATCATTTTACTTATATTAAATACATTTATTTTTAATCTTTTTTTTTTTTTTTTTTTTTTTTTTTTTTTTTTTTTTTTTTTTTTTTTTATTTATTTATCCTCAAGAAATTAACATTTCAATTTTATATACCCTCTTCATATAATTAATATAATAATTTTTCATTTATTTAGTTCTTTTATATATATATATATATATAATACATTTGGCAATTTTTAATAGAAAAAAAAAAAAATAAATAAATAAAAATTAATATATATATATATTACATATATATTAATAATGCTAATAAATAATTAAATATATCAATCTTTATATACTTTATATATGAATAATTTATATTATAACTATAATAATTTATTAATAATTAAATTATATATAAATATATTAATTATTCATTATTCATTTGTTTTTATTATTTTATTACATCTGTAATATATAAAATAAATAAGTTCGCAATTATGTTTTATTATTATTATTATTATTATTATTATTATTATTATTATTATTATTATTATTATTATTATTATTATTATTATTATTATTATTATTATTAGTATTAGTATTTTTTTTTTTTTACATTAAAAAAAAAAAAATATTTAATATATATTTATTTATAATTATAATAAAAATAAATTATGAGATATTTTTTCTGATAGAAATAAATTACAAAACATAATGATATATTGTGTTATTTGATGGATCTCTTTTTATATAATCACGTTCAATTAAACTTTCAATTCTAGTTTTAATATCTTGAGGCTTTTTAATATAAAATAATATTAGTTTATATTATATAAATTTTATAATTAATAAAACTTCTTATGATATATATATATATATATATATAATTTATACTAATTAATATAAAATATATTACCATAATTTGGAATTTTAATTGTTTAAATAATTCACTTAATAATATTGGATGACTTATAGTTTTACGAGCTTTCATTATTCTAACAATTGCAGCATCAATCTAATATTACATAAATAAATCAATTTATATATATATATGAAAAATCAAAATTAATGATCATGTATATTAAATAAATAAAAGAATATAAGTATTAGTATATAATTATTATTATATAGATTATTTACTTGATATTGTCTATCCTTAAAAACTTTTTCACGAGTTGTTTTTCTTTCTTCAAGGCTTTCCTTAGCTTGAACACTATTAATCTTCAATATTCTAGAAGAACTTTCAAAACCTTTATTAAATGTAAATGAATCACTTTCATTTACAATTTTTCCTTCAGTACTTTTAATTAAAACTCTGTATTTACCACAAGATAAACTTTGCAATGATTTTTTTAATTCTTTTGTGTTCATCAGAGTCATTGATGCAATATCCTGGTAATTCAAAACATCATGATCATTAAAAAGTAATAAAATAATTGCTTGAGCAAGTGATACTATTAATTCTTTTGGATTCTATTAAAAATTTTAAAAAAAAAAAAAAAAAAAAAAAAAAAAAAAAAAAAAAAAAAAAAAAAAAGATATTAATATTGTTTTTAATAATATTAATAATAAAATTAATTTATTTATAAATATATTAAATCATACTTCTGGATAATCTGCTTTTAATATACAAAATCCTAAAGAATTTTGCCATTGTAACACTCTTCCACCATGTGATTGTAAATAAAAGTCAGAAAAAGCACTTTGGCATTCCAAAAACTTTGAAATATATATAATATTAAAATAAAATAACAATTACTATACTATTAAAAAAATAAATAAATAAATAAATAAAATAGAAATAAAATACCTCCTTTGGCATATTATAATTCGATTGTGGATAAGTTGGCCAAAAACCAGATGTAAGAACATTAACATATAATGAAATATTACCAATTCTAGAAGTATATTCTGGATTCTTTAGAATATTAAATATTTATACGTAAAAATATATATATATATATATATATATATTTATTATTACATAATTTTTTTAAATTCTTATCATAATAATTTATTTCAATTATATAAAAAACATTTTAAAATTACCTTATTAAATTCAGAAACAAGATCCTTTGATATACTCATATCTTTAAACATACCTTCAAGTTTTGATGTATATCCTCCACCACATTCTTTTATATTCATTTAAAAAAAAAAAAAAAAAAAAAAAATATATATATATATGTATATAGTTAATATTATATATAAATAAATAAATAAATTATTTGTTTAAAGATTATTTAAATACAAAATAAAATAAATAATAATAACAATAAATAAATAAATATATTGATATATTAAGTTTATTCACCATCTTTTAATTTTGCAATCATGCTCTTTTCTAAATCTATATTTATTGATTTACTAAATAATAATAATCTCTTAGAAAGATCCTTTTTGTAATAAGCTTCGAAAATATCCTTGCCATTAATAAAACGAAATAAAAACATACATCTTTCTTGGATTTCTTCAATTTTTTCTTCAGGAATACTTTTTACTTGTCTTAATTTATTATCAATATATTTAGATATTAATTCGGCTGGTTTATTCTGTCTTTGATTTATAAATGTCTCAAAACCTTCTTTAACTGTATTTACAAATTTTTCATTATTACTAAAGGAAAATTTTAATACATCATCTAAATCTTTTTTAAAGTTTAACAAAGACTGAACCATGATAGAATCTTTTGATGAATCCATGACATAAAATGAACCTGTTTTCTTTATTATGTGCATATTATTAACATATAATTTTATATTATTAATATTTTAAATATATATAAACTATAACGAAAAGCAAATATAAATAATAATTATAATAACAAATAAAAAATAAAATTATTTAAAAAAATTATTTAAAAAAAAAAAAAAAAAAAAAAAAAAAAAAAAAAAAAATAATAATAATAATAATAATAATAATAATAATAATAATAATTACTTTAATATAATTGCAGAAATAAATTCTCAATGATTCTAATAAATCGACCCTATTAACTAGACTATATAGTCTATTAAGATCACCATATGATTTTGAACTTATTAAATGATCAAATCCTATAAAAGTTGAATATAGTATATATATATATATTATTTAAATTAATTTAAATAATTTAAAAAAAAAAATAAAAATAAAAATAAAAATAAAAATAAAAATAAAAATAAAAATAAAAATAAAAATAAAAATAAAAATAAAAAATTATAATATAATAACAATAAAAATAAGAATAAAAATAATATTAAATATTTCTTTTCTTTTATTTTCATATGATTTATATAATTTATTATTATTTTTATTATTAATGGTTTATATCTACCTTTTTCTAATATAACATCAATATAGTTTTTAATCATTTCATTTTCAACAATCGATGTTACACTTTTTCTTGTTCCACTATCAATATAACCATTATAACAACCGAAATTACATCTCTCTACTTCTTCATTTAAATATGTCTCAACTCGTTGTAAATATTCAGCAATCAATTGACCATGGTTTGTTGCATCTGAAATATCATCAATATATGATCTACTTTCATTCTTATAAAATAATGTTGATGATTCCAAAAATTGCTTTTCAAACTCAGGATATTTATTTAAATCAATATACATTTTTATAATAGTTCTTAATAATAAATAATTATTCTTCTCTTCTCCGTTTATAAATTTTTTTTGTCTTTTTTTTTTTTTTTTTTTTTTTTTTTTTTGTGATGAATAATAACATATTTTATACGTTTTAAGATAAATAAAAAAAGAATTAATTAATTATTACTATTATTATTATTATTATTATTATTATTATTATTATTATAATCATTAATTATTAATTTTTTTTTTCTAGTACAATTATATTATTATTATTACTACAATTATCAATGAAATATATTCATAATTCAAATAAAAAAAAAAAAAAAAAAAAAAAAAAAAATCAATCTATTACTGTTTTTATAAATAAATTCTTACCTATCCAATTCAATAAGTTGAAGTAAATCTTTAATTGCTTTATCATTTATTTCTGGTTGATTAGAAATATTTATTTTAAATAATTCTAATCCCAATGACCATAATGATCCAATTTTTATTTCTTTTAATGCATATGTACGATCTAAATATAAAAATACGCTTCTTATCATTACCTATTGAAATTTAAATTAAATTATCAATAAATACTTTATTATATACATTAAAATACACTTTATATATATATATATATATATATGTTTTACTAACTAATTTTTTACAAAATGATGTCCACAATGAACTTAATGAAATCAAAAAGTCATTATTTTCAATACTATTTTTGTGATAAGTATTATAATTACAATAATTATTTTTAGTTATCTTACATCAAAATTAATTATTCATATTATTTATTATTTAAAAGTATATCAAAAGAATATTACGTTTGTAAAATATTTTTATAATCCTTTATAAGATATTCTTTCAATACATTTTGTATATTATCATAAAGCTGTGGTGCATAATTATATTTACAAAGATTTTCACAAAGCTAAATATATATAAGTAAAATAAATTGTACAGAATAGATAAAATAAATATATATATATATATATAAATATATATATATTATTATTATTTTATATTATTACATTATTACATTATATAATTCAATGTGTAAATATATATATTTATTAATAATACTCATTGAGAATTAAAAAAAAAAAAACCAACCATATATAATTCTTCTAAGCTATTAAATAATGGTGTAGAATAATATATTGCGTCCATTGCATTTTTTAATCTATTCCATTCAACATTAAAATCAAGAGTCAATGTTGGTATATTTAAATCTTTAATTCCACAATAAATAAATATATATATAAATATGCCAATTTTAATACATAAAATTCAGAATTTATAATTTCTAAAAATTAAAAAAATAAAAATAAAAATAAAATAAAGATTCGTGTTATATTGAATTTATATCTAATATTTTCATAAAGTAAAATAAAAACCTTCTAATGATCCAAATTCAATTCTTTTCCTTGAAGTTTTAATTTCAAATTGTTTTCCATCAGAAGGAAAGCTTGTGATATTATTATCAGCATTATACATATTTACATCATTCATTTTATTATATTTGGAATCTGTTCTTTGTCGCTTATTTTTATCTGATTGATTGTTAAAATAGAGATTTTTTTTCCCTTTTAAAGAAAATGTTTTTTTAATACTATTCATATATTAATATTTATATGCTAATATATATAATATATATATAAGATAATAGGTATTATTCATTTATGTATAAAATAATAAGTAAAAGTATACAACCATATTATTAATATTTAAAAAAAAAATGTTTTATTTTTAAAAAATAATTATAATATATGAAAACATAATAACATCTTTTATACTATATATTTTTCATACAAATTAAAATATATCAAAATTCAATAACCATTTTTTTCTAATATATTTAATTCTTTTATATTTAGTTAGACTTTATTTTTTATTTTCAAAAATATTCATATATATATATATTAAAATTTATTACATTTAATAGAATTTATTAATCAATTTACTTTTTAAAAAAAAAATAATAATAATAATAATAAAATAAAAAAAAATTAAAAAAAAAAAATAAAAAAAATAATAAAAAAAAAAATAAAAAAAATAATAATAAAAAAAATAAAAAAAAAAAAAAAATAAAATTAAAAAAAAAAACTAATTTAATATTTTATTTTTTATTTGAACTATGAATTTCTATTATTTTAATCAATTTAACTCAGTAATTAACATTTTTTTTTTTTTTTTCTTTATTTTATTTTATTTTTAACTATTTTTATATTATTATTATTATCATTACTATTATTAATTTACTTCTATTTCTTTCTAATGAAAATTATCATTTGATATTTTTTCATAAAAAAATTAAAAATAACATTTGATATATAAAATATAATTATTTTTATTATTAATACAAAAACAAATTGTTTAGTAAGTATTAAGAAAAGATTATATCCATAATATTATTAAATTTTCAATAATAAAATTATATTATTTTCTTGAAACAATTGAAAATATAATTTTTATATTCTTATACAACTTACATATATATGAATTAATAAATTATAAGTTTTAAGACTTTTAAATATATAAATAAATAAATTTTAGTTTATTTTTTAAAAATATAAAAACAAAATTTTAATATATATTTTTTAATTTTAAAATTTATATTAAAATTATAAAAGAAATAAAATTTTATTATATGTTTCATTGGATAGAACTACTAATATTTTATCAAATTTATTTTTATATATATTATAAGATTTTAAATAATAAAAAAAAAAAAAAATACTTAAAAAAAAAAAAAAAAAGGCTTTTTTTTTTTTATCAAAATATCTTTATTTAATTATTATATATTTACATGTTATATATATGAAATCTTTAATAATAGTTAATTGTTATTAACATTAATTAGTAAAAAGAATTAAAATAAAAATAAAAAAAAAAAAAAAAATTATATTTAAATCATAATAGTTTACCTATCAATAATTTAGATGAGGGTTTTAAAAAAAATAAAAAAAAAAATTTTTATATTATAAATACTTTTATACTAATACTATAAATGAAAATATTAACTATTCATATATATACTATTATTATATCCCTAATAAATAAAAAAAAAAACTATCCATATTAAAATAAAATTAATACTATATAATATTTATAATTTAAAAAATAAAAATATAAATAACAATTAATAACAATGATAATTTTACAATATAAAAAATATAAATAGAATGTTATCATATCTTAATTTTAGAATATATAAATAATATATATGGCTAATAATTAATAAATTCAAATCATTAATAAATATATATATATAATAGTTTTTTGAGATATTTATTCATCGTTCGAGTATTAGATTTTAATTAAAGGTTATATAAATTATAAATATTAAAGCAATGGTAATTAATGTTTGATTTAAAGAGTATCTTGGAATGAAAGAATTTTCTTCTATTAATACATTTGGAAGATGGTCAGTGGCATTAATTGGGTGTCCATTACTCGTTTGATTTGTTTTTCCAATATTAGTATTAATAGTGCTATTTGTATTAGTATTACTATTTAAGCTATCGCTATTTGTATTAGTAGAATTTGTATTAGTATTGTTTGTGCTTATATCAATATTAGTAGTGTTGGTATTTGTATTACTAGTATCATTAACTTTAATACTTGAATTATTATTATCATCATCATTGATGCTAGTATTTTCAGTTGTAGTACTAGTAGAAGATGTATTTGAATCAGTATTACTATTGGTAGAAGATACTTGTCCAGCTGGAGAATGGAAATAATTATTTTGAACACAATCAAGATAACATTGATTTAAATTTTCCCAATCAGTTGGTAAATTATTTGGATACTTTGCTAAACAACCATTTTGGCAATCAGCTGTCTTCGTAACAGAATTATTATCTGGAGATGGTACATTGTAGCATGAGGCAACACAATTTACATCATCATTACAATTTAATTCTATTAAGCACTCTTCAGGAGCTATTTATTACCATGTTTGTAAAAAAATGTATTTTAGATAAATAATTAATAAAAGAACTATTGTTGTTTATAACGATAGCAGGGATATTAATTTTACTACTAATTCAATATAATACTTACTTGAGTAACAATAAATACCACAAACAAATAATAATTGTACTAATAAGATAAGCTTGTTCATTTTAATTATATTTTAGGTTGAATAAAAGTTAGTATTTATCAATTAATTAAACTTTTTTTTCAAATTTATTTATTAAGAGTTAGAATATAAAAAAGACCTATATATATGTACTATCTTTTTTATATTGCTTTTTTTTTTGGAAATAAAATCTTTTTTAAAATCTATTTATTTCAATTTTCTTTCTTTAAGTTAAATTTGTTAAATTTAAGAAACAATTGAATTGAATTGTAAATAAGTAATTATATTTATTTGATATTTTGTAATTTATAAATATACTCAAAAAAAAATAAAATATTTAGGAAGATTTCATTCATTATATATATATATATATATATATTTTTTTTTTTTTTTCCTTCTTTCTTTTAAATAATACTATTTTAATTTTAATTTATATTATATTGAATTTTGTAAAAATTTTATATTAAAATAATACAACCTGCATTCAATAATTTATTCTTATTAATTTATTTAATATAATCAATAATTAATTCTAATTAATTATTTGATATAAACTTAATTAAATATTTATCATTTTTACATTAGAATATCTAATAAACATGATTTAAATTAAAATAGTTTTTATTTTAAATTTAATATTATTATAAAATAAACTCAAAGTAAAAATTCTTTTTTATAAATATTTTAATTAATATTATATTAAAAATAAATTTATTTATTATTAAAACGGCCTAAAATACCATAATTATACTATGATAATTTTACTATGATATTAATTATTTATTATTATTTATTATTATTATTATTATTATTATTATTATTATAAATGATTAGATATTATTTTATATTATTTATTATTTAATTATCTAATTATTTATTATTTTTTATTATTATTCATTAATTATTATTTATAATTATTATTTATAAATTATAAAAATTTTTTTGATTTTGATATAATTTTCAAATTTAAAATTTTTTTTGATCTTGTAAAACTATTAACTTTAAAAATAAATATTATTTAGAATTCATAATAAATAATGTACCACATTTAAAAAATATTAGTTTTTATTTATTATATACATTTATAAATTTCAAACATTAAATGGAATATATAATTAATTTTTGTTTATGACTTTACTTTTAATAAAATATGAAATAGAAGTCCTTTAAAAAATATAAAATGATTTTAATGAACTTATAACATTGATACAAAAAATTATTTTTTATAAAATAATTTTTAATGAAAAATTTTTTATTAATATGAAAAATTATATATTGTATAATAATATTTATTTCTAAATATTAAAGGAAATATATAATTAATGTTTATGATTATATATAAAAATTAAAATAAAAATATATTATTAATTTTTAACGAACTACATGATAAAGTGTTCCATTCCTATTTGAAATTAATAAGATTATTTCTTAATAAAATAAAACACTAATTTTTAATGAACTTCGTTACATTAATATAGCATTAAAAATATACTATTAATATCAAATAATTAACATTTAAAATGTTCCGTTTCTATTTGAAATTAAATTATTTAAAATAAAAGTATATTAATAATTTAGAATTCACCATAAAAGGAATAAACGAATTTAAATTAATAAATTCTAACAACTCCTCAAAGTTGCCGTTAATTAATATTTTTAAAAATTTTGGAAAATTATATATTAAATATAAATATATATATATATATATTAAGAGAAAAAAATAAAAAAATAAAAAAATATGTACATAAATTAAAATTTTTTTTTTATGTACATATATAAATATAATTTATTAAATTTTAATTCTAAATTATAATTGATACTACTGTTATTAATAAACCAGAATAAAATTAATAATTAAAGTATTAATTTAAAAAATTTTTATTTAAGTAATTCAAAAAACAAAAAAAAAAAAAAAAAAAAAAAAATTAATAAATGTAATAAATAAGAAAATAAATAAATATTTGTTTAGTCCTTAATTTTTTATATTTTTTTTTATTAATTAGAAATTGAATATTTTTTTTTTCATTATTTTATTGACTTTGTTTTTATATTAGGAAAAGAATACACCTTCATATATATGAATTCATTAAGTTTTCAATTTCTAAATAAACATGAAGAGAAAAATAAGAGGAAAATACCAGGTTTCATATAATGGTAATGAATCTAGTGCTTTTCGCAATCGTGCATTTTGCAATTGTGCATTTTGTAATATGGCGTATTTTTATATGTGGCTTGTTTTTAATAATAAAATAAATAATGAATATTCTTTTTTTATATATATAATTTATTAATTTCCAATTAAAAAAATAATTTTTTATAATTCTTTTTTAATAGAATATATTATTATTTCCTTGGAAATAGTTATTTAATTGAAAAAATATATTATTATTTCTTTTAAAATAATAATTATTTATATATTTATTTATGATTGTATAGAATATCTTAAAAATGTATGGCTTTATTTAAAAAATATTATATGCCACATTGCGAAATTTACGATTGCTAAATGCACGATCCCCAATGGTAATTAATCAAATTAAACGATTTTAAATATTTCTAGAAGTGCCTTGTTTGTAATTGATGCTAAAATACTAGCAAAATAAATATATATATATATATATTAAAAAAAAAAAAAAAAACAAGAAATTACATAAATTCCTTTTAATCTTTATACAAGACTACAAAAAAGATTATTTATTATTTATTCAATATAAATTTTTATAAAATTTACTACATATTATTTAATAATACCACAAATTATTTTATAACAACCCTTAAAAAAAAAATATTTCTAATAATTATTTTTAATAATATTATTAATCAACAAAAATAATATTATTTATAAATTCTATATTCCTTTAAACTATTTTAGATGATACCTTTTGGTATTTTAATTGCAATAATTATCTGCACTATTTATTCCACCAATATTACATCTTATCGTAACATCAAATACTTTCTATATGATATTGTGAATTATAATCATAATCAAATGAAAAATAATGATTAAAAAACTTTTCTTTAATTAATATTATATTTAATATATTACGCATCACCCTTTCTGATACTCCTCACCAATTTTTTAATCTTACTAAAAAATTATTTACAAACATTTTTCTATAATGTTTTTTTATAATCTTATTGCCTTAAATATCACCTTAAAACAATAAATTCTATATATACAATACTTTCATATCTCTACCATAATACTAAAATTATTACATATAGCCTTTCCTAAATTCACTAAACTAATACATCTAAAAACTTCTTCAAAGCCTTATCCTATCACTACTTTTTAATTTATTAAAAATTGAATTAATTTTATATATATATAATTAATAGTTATATATACATGTAATAAAAATACTTTTAATAATATTTTTTCTTCTATTTAATATAACTTCTTTGAAACTCCTTTATATATGCACATAACTTTAAAGCCAAAGTATTTTTCCAGAATAATCATTTGTTTTACTCTTAATAAAAAATAATATTAAAAATCCCAATAATATTCATAACTTTTACAATAATTCCAATAAATTATGATTTATTTAAATACTGTTACAAATCTTTTTCTTATTTTTGAATAATTTTTAATTATTGAATTCTATATTAATATATACCAAATATTTCTATAAAATATATCCATAAATATATTTTCTGCTAAGTTGCTTCAATAAAAATTTGTTTTAAAACACAAAAATATATTCTTATGTTTATTTGATTTTTTGAATTGTATTATTTGATTTTACAATTGAGTGAAAATTTAAATAAATGAGTATCCATTATTATCTTTCCACCCAATAATTTGACTAATAAATTCAAATATTTAACGAAGACGTCTAGCTTCACGTTCAGATTCAAGAAGGGTAAGGATATCACCTTCCTTAACTGGACCCTTAACGTTACGGATGATGGAACGGTTCTTGTCATCAAGGAATTCGACACGGACTTGGGTAACACCACCACTTTATTTATTAAAGTATAATATATTAAATGTATTTAATTATTATGTCCTTTCTATTTTAGTTTTTATTTACAAATAACATTATATATTTACCGAGAACCGGTACGACCAAGAATCTTAATAACTTTAACGTCCTTTGGAGCTTGAGCACGATCCTATTATTTCATTTATATATAAGAATGTATTAATACGTTTATCAAATTAAAATAAACAAACCGATTAAAATATCCATCTATGCTAATAAAAAAAAAATTAAAATAAAAAAAATCTAAAAATTTACAATTTATATAAAGCTTCATATTATTAGATCTTAAAACAATAATACATCCATCATTAAACTTTTAACCTAATTCACTATTTAAAAAAAAATAAAAAATTTATACATAAAAAAATATTATACCATATTTATATATACTGTGAAGTATTTTTGAAGAGAGAGTTCGTTAAAATTTTTATTTTTAGAAAAAGAATATACAAAATAGAATTGTTTTTTAGAAATATTTGATTGGTTAATATAAGCCACAAATATTTTTTATAAAAATCAAAAATTTTTCCTTTTTTTAAAATGTATGCTTCGGTTATTAAAATAATCCAAGTAGAAAAAATAATAATTGGATTATTTTAATAACCGAAGTAGAAAAAATAATAATTATTCTGCTTAATTAATAGTTGAATATATATTATTTTGATTTTTAAAATAAATGACTTTGAATGATGAATACAAAAAATCATGCACCACCACACTGATGTATTGATGAAAATGGTTCCTTGAACCAAATAATTCTGAAAAGTCAATATTTAAAAAGTTTTAAATTTTGTAATATTGAATTTAAAAATTAATATTTATTAATCTTCTAATAATTTAAAAAATAAATGTTTATTTGAAGTTCATTGATATTTGTATTATATTCTAATTAGTTATAATTTATTTATTTATTAATTTATTTATTTATTTATTTATTTATTTATTTATTTATTTATTTATTCTTTATAATTTATTATATATTTACAATATTATAACTATTTATTAAGTCATTACGTTCTTTATTTAATAATTTATTTGTTTATTAATTTTATTATTTATTTATTTATTCTTTATTTATTTATAATTTATTATATATTTACAATATTAATATAATTATTCATTAAGTTATAGCGTTCTTTATTTAATAATATATATATTTATTTTATTCTATTTATTTATTTATGTATTATTTATTTATTAATTTATTTATTATTTATTACTTATTATTCATTTATTTATTTATTATTTATTTATTATTAATTTATTTATTTAGTTATTATTAATTTATTTATTTATTTATGTATTATTAATTTATTTATTTATATATTATTAATTTATTTATTTATTATTTATTTATTTATTACTTATTATTTATTTATTTAACTAATTATTTGGTTATTATTTTAATTATTTATTAATTCATATCATTCTTTATTTATTATTTATTAATATTAATTCATATCATTCTTTATTTATTATTTATTAATATAATTATATTATATTGAATATATTTTTTGTAATGTATTACAATTTTAATTCGTTGAAAAAAAATTTTTTAAAATTTTTAAAATGAAAGGACAAAAAAATTTTTTTTTTTTTTTTTTTGCAATTCAGAATTTATTTTATTGAAAAAATAGTTAATTGTTGAAATTATTATTTAAAATCTTAATTTTTCATATTTTTATTTTTAAAAATTTAAATTTATTTTGTATTTTGTTAAATAATTTATTTTTTTTTCATATTATAAAAGATATTAATAATCAACATGGATGATATATTCAATATTCATGAATCTGAATCAGAAAATGAAGAATTTTCTGATGAAGAAGAAAGTAAATTAACTTCTTTAAAATCAAAAAGAACAAATGATTCTGAGGATGATTCTGAAGATGATAATGATGATGAAAATGAAAATTCAGATAATAATGATTCTAATAATGAAAAAAAGGAAAAAGATATAAATGATGATGATGATAATGATGAAAATGATGGTAAAGAAAATGATGATAATGATGAAAATGATGTTGACAATGAAAATGATATTAATGATAATGATAAAAAAAATACCAATGGGAATGTAAAAGATAATCGTTTTAATTTAAGTCAATTTAATGATGTTGATGATAAAGATGAGAAGGCAAAAGAAGAAGAAGGGGAAGATAAAAAGAAAAAAAAAGTAAAGAAGCCATTAAGTGAAAATAAAATTAAAAAGTTTAATGTTCAACATCAAAAAACAGGAGTAGTTTATCTTTCAAAGATTCCCCCATTTATGAAACCAATTAAACTCCGCCATCTTCTCTCTCGTTATGCTAAAATTGGAAGAATATATTTAGCAGCGGAAGATGAAAAGATTGCTCATCGTAGAAAAAAATATGGTGGTAACAGAAAGAGAAATTATACCGAAGGATGGGTAGAATTTTTAGATAAAAGAGAAGCTAAATTAGTTGTAAAGCATTTGAATAATCATATTATTGGAGGTAAAAAAAGTAGTTGGTATCATGATGATATATGGAATATGAAATATTTACATGGTTTTAAATGGATTCATTTAACAGAAAGAATTGCTTATGAAAAGGCTGTTCGGGCACAAAAGCTTAAAGCTGAAATGGCTCAAGCTTCACGTGAAAGTAATGTTATAATAAGAAATGTTGAAAAGGCTAAGATGATTGAATCAATGGAAAAGAGAAAGTTAGAGAAATTACAAGATAATGAAGAATCTTCAGTAGTTAAGAAAGCAAAAGTATCAGAAAGTAATTCTAGTAATAATGATTCATTCCAAAATCCAGAAACAATAAAAATTATAAGAAAATACAAGCAAAGAAAGCCAGTGAATCCAGAAAAGAAAACAGAAGTTATAAATCCAAAACAAAAATCTGTATTAAGCAAAATTTTCAGTTAAGCAAATTAAAACTAATAATTATTTATTACCTATTATATTTATATAATTTTCATAAAAAAACAGAAGTGTCTATATATATTTATTAAAGCTTAGAACAATTATTAAAAATTCAAATGGTTTAATTAAATTATTATATTTATTTACTAAATATGTTTGTATTAGAACTTAGATTTTAAAATAATATTAAATAAAAATATAATATTATGAGTAATTAGTATTTATAATAATTATATTTTTATATATCCATATTTATTGTAATTTTTTCAAATTTATTTATCAAAAAAAAAAATAATAATAAATAAATAAATATTAATTTAAAAAATATATATATTTTTTTTATTATTTTTTTAATAAATATTTTACAGTTTTACCAATAAATTTTTTTTTTTTTTTTTTGAAGCGTATATATATTTATTATATATTTAAATAATATTAAATACGAATATAATATTATGAATAATTAGTATTTATCATTATATTTTTATATATTATATTTATTTTTTTTCAAATTTATTAATCAAAAAAAATAAATAAATAGATAAATATTAATTTAAAAAAATATATAAAATAAAATAAAATAATAAATAAATAAATAAATAAATATTAATTTAAAAAAAAATATTTTATTATTTTTTTAATAAGTATTTTATATTTTTACCAATAATTTTTTTTTAAATAATATATTTTTTTAGTAATAACTATAATTTTTAATAATAATAATAATAATATGATATTCGTATTTAAAAAAAAAGAGAGAGAGAAAAATAAAATAAATATTTTCATGGGTTTACTCTAAATTTTAAAAATATAATTATTAATTTATTTTATAATTATATTTTGTTAAATTATTAATATAAATTATATTCATAATTAACACATAATTTGAAAATCAATTTTTTAATAAATAATTTATTTAAAGTTATAGATTGCACTTTTATGTAGAATTATAATATCTTAATATTTACTGTAAAAGTAAAAATAGAATAATTCTTTAATCACTACTTAATACTCAATTTATATCATTTATATTACAAATATTAATTTAACTTATAATTCATAGTGAATAAATAATAATATATCATTAACATTAATATAAAAATATATATATTATTTTTAATAAGTTATATCTTCTTTGTTATATTTATAAATTAAAATATAACTAAAAATATACTACACTATTACCTCTTTAAATCAATATGCATGTATTTATCAATATCATGTAAATTTATATATATATATATATATATATTAATATTTTAAATTTTCAACTACATCAAAAATGTTATACGAAAAGTTTTATTGTTACTCTCAAACAAATAATATTTTTAATAAAGCTTAATTCAATTATTAACAGTTATTTTTATAAAAATATTATATATTATTGATTATACTATTTATGATAAAATAATAAAATAATAAAATAATAAAATAATAAAATAATAAAATAATAAAATAATAAAATAATAAAATAAAAAACAAAAAAAATTGAAAAAAAAAAATAAATATATTATTGTAATTTTTTAAATAAAGTTAATATTGTTTATTTTATATCTCTTTAATAAATTTTGAAAATTAGATTAAATAGACAAATTTTCCTTTAAATAATTTGTCATTTAAATTAATAAAGAACGATTGATTTATATTTAAATAACTTTAAATCTTCCATCAAAGTATATATAATATATATCCACATGATTAAAATAACAATTAAAAAAAAAAAAAAAAAAAAAAAAGATTTTGCAATATAATTGTTGTATTTTTGATTATAAGATTAAATTCTAAAAGAAATAATTAGACCTTTATTAATGTATGTGATATATTATAATTAATAATAATTAATAATAATTCATAAAAAAGCGAAATTATTTATAATATATACATTTATCAAAGTCTATTTTTGTTTATTTTTAATATAAAAATACTTACTACTATATTTGTAGTGTTTATATATATATATATATTTGAATTAACCAAATTAATTGTTTTTGTTTTTATTATTATTTATCCTCATCACTTATTATTTTAATTTTCATAATTTAAGAATTAAATCATGATTCCATATGCTATAATAATTAAATATTCGAAATTAATGGTCCGGTTATTTTCGTCATCCTCATCATTGTTATTATCATCATTATTATTATTATTATTTTGATATTATTATTATTTATTATTTATTATTTATTATTTATTATTTATTATTTATTATTTATTATTTATTATTTATTATTTATTATTTATTATTTATTATTTATTATTTATTATTTATTATTTATTATTTATTATTTATTATTTATTATTTATTATTTATTATTTATTATTTATTATTTATTATTTATTATTTATTATTTATTATTTATTATTTATTATTTATTATTTATTATTTATTATTTATTATTTATTATTTATTATTTATTATTTATTATTTATTATTTATTATTTATTATTTATTATTTATTATTTATTATTTATTATTTATTATTTATTATTTATTATTTATTATTTATTATTTATTATTTATTATTTATTATTTATTATTTATTATTTATTATTATTACTTTGTTAATTGTTATATATTATTATTTATTATTATTATTTATTATATTCTCATTGTTTAATTATTAAAAATATAAAAGGGATAATTAAGTCCCATTCATATGAAAAATTCCAAATTTCAATAAATTTAATTTAGTAATATATTAATATTTTAAAAAATCAATATCAAAGTTGTGGTATTTTATATATACATTTAAGAATTTATACAAAAATTCTAGATAATAAATTAAATTAAAAATCTACTATATTAATATATGGATAATATATTGTAAATATAATTTTTAAATATAAAGAATAATATATAAAAGTTTTCAAAATTAAAATTTGTTAATTATTGTAATTATGTGTTATTTGTTTTATTATCATTTACTATTTTGTAATATTTATTTATTTATTGTTTATTATTTATAATTTATTATTATTATTATTATTATTATTATTATTATTATTATTATTATTATTATTATTATTATTATTATTATTATTATTATTATTATTATTATTATTATTATTATTATTATTATTATTATTATTATTATTATCAATTATTATTTTTTATATATTATTATTATTATTTATTATTATTATTATCATTTATTATTTATTTATTTATTATTATTATTATTTATTATATTATTATTTATTATATTTTATTTATTATTATTTATTATATTATTATTTATTATATTTTATTTATTATTATTTATTATATTATTATTTATTTATTATTATTTATTATATTTTTATTTATTATATTTTATTTATTATTATTTATTATATTATTATTTATTTATTATTATTATTATTATTATAATTATTATTTATTATTAATTTTTTATTATTAGATTTATCTTTTATCTTTTTTTGAATTTATTATTTCCAATATCCTTTAATCGAGATTATAAAACATTTTTAATATTACACAAATTATTCTTTTTTTGTTATCATATATTCTTGAAAATATTAATAATATATTAAAGTGTATAATCTATAGTACATTGTGTAATAAATTATTATAAAAAGAAAAATTAATTATTATTTGAATTATTTATTTTTAATATATTAACTTTTATTGGCTAATATATTATTATATTAGATTATAATATTATTAAATAAAATTTTATGATACTTATTAAAAAAATAATTAAATTTTATGGTATAATAAATTATATATAAATATTTAATACAAATCTATTACTATATTGCTATTAATTAATTTTAAGTAATTTTCATAATAATTAAAGTTTATTAATCCTTATTTTTTGTACATTATTATATAATTATTATATAATTATTCAATATTTTGGAAATTAAAACTAAATTATAAAAAAGTTTAGATAAGTACTCCAGAAAATAATATTTGAAAAATTTTATTTAGAATATATTATTTAGAATATTAATTTTATATTTGAATATTTGTATATTAATAATAATTTTCTAAATTTTTTTTTTTTTGCTCTTTGCAAAAAAAAAATATTAAAATTTATAATATTAAGAGAGTTTTTTATAATCTTTTTTATTAGATATACATTCAACAGATAAAAATAATATAAACGTGTTATAAAGTATATAATAATAAAATAATTTATATTTATTCTTTAAAATTTTAATATTTAATAAATTATTAAAAGAATATATACTAATAATATTTTAATATCACATAATATTTTGTTATACTTTTTTGTTGTTGTGTAATAGTAAATTAGGTAAATTTTATAATATTATAAATAATATTATTTAAATATAATATAAATTTTATTTTTTAAAAATATTCTTAATATTATTTATATTCTAAAAATTACATATGAAATAAACACACAAATATAATATTTAAATAATTCTTTCGTTGTGAAATTATAATTAATAATTAATAATAGTAAATGGACTTCAACGATATATTTAAATTTGATGAAATTGCCAATGACAATGATATTAATAGTAATAACTTGGATGAAAACTATAAAAAGAAGATAATACTTGATAATTCATTAATAAATACTAATGAAAATAAAATTATAGAAAATGCTGATAATAAATTAATACCACAACAGAAGGAACAATATGACTTTGATAATACAAATAATATGATTCTTGATATACCGGATATTCCAATAAATTCTGTAATGGATTCATTATCAAAAGTTCCCTTTGAGAATTCAATTAGTTCTAATTCTCTTTTAGATACAACTGATAAAAAGGTACAAGATATATTTAATACTGAAGATTTAAAAAATACTGAATCTAATACATTATACCCCCAACTTTATCCAACTGAAATGTTTACCGTGGAAGAAGAGCAAGATGCTTTTACGCAGTATATGGGTTATCCTAATGTCAATATGGACATGAATAATAATCCATATTTTTTATATTATAACAATGCTTTCATTCAAGATGAAGTATTACCGCAATATAATATGAATGATTATCTTAATTACAATTCTGAATTTGATTTAAATGGAATAAATCCTTATTGCTCATTTCCATCTGATTTTGATATTGAAGATATAGATATGGAAAATTATTCATTAGCGGCTTCTTCTCAAGCCCCCAATGACCCATATAAACAAGCTTTATCTTTAGCACAAGGGAATGTATTAAAGGATGATTTATTAATATCAGACATTAATAAAAATACTATCTTTGAAGATAAAAAGCAAAAGAATTTAGGTTCATTAAACACATTAAATTCAAGTCCATTAACACCATTATCTATTAATAAATCATCAACCAATTCCTTTCCAAAATTATCTCTTAATTCAGATTCATTTATTATACCAAGTAATGAAGAAAGTGAAACCATGATTGAAGATTCATTTAAATATATATATCCAATGAATCCAAAGAGCAAATTATTGAGTGATTTGAAGAATAATATGAATTTCGAAAATATGTTACCTTTAGAAACTATGTCACAACAAATGAATATTTCTGATAATATAATGAAAAAGTCTATATTAGATGAAAAATTAAATCCGTTAGAAAATATTGAAGATTTAAATTTAAATACTAGTAACTTTTCTCAGGAATTAAATAATGATGTTAATAATATTTATCCAACATTATTAAATAAATTAAAGTCTCAATCTCAATCTCAAATTCATTTACAACCAAACTCACAAATTGTTTCTTCAAAAATTAATACATTGAATAATATGAAAAATATAAATGATTTAATGGACTTTAATTTCAGTAGTTTAGAAAATACAGCTGATGAAAACTTAATAAAAATAGATTCTCCTTCCATAAATAATAAAAATATTACTAACTCATCTCTTATACCAGATGACCTTTCTTCATTATTATTTACAGCAACTGAACATGTTTCAGAACAAATATCAAGACCTGTTCATGAAGTCTCTGAAACTAATAATAATTTACAAAATTCATCTGCATTGGCATCAGTGGATGAATACAAATCTATTGTAAATTCTTTTGAACCACAAGATAAAGATTATTCCGAAAGTCTTTTAAAAATGTTTATTGCATCACCAAAATTATCAAACAGTCCTAAAAGTTCATCAAAAGAACCAAAAGCCACGAAAGATCAATTAATGGAAGATGATTTATCAACAAAAATATTGACAGATAAAATTTTCGTAAGTTCACCAACAATGTCTGAGTTCATCAATGAACCAAAAGAACAAATCAAAGAATTACCTCCTTCATCTAATATGTCAAAATTACCTCTATCATCATTAACTAAAAGTTCCTCAATAAAAACGGAGCAAAATAAAAATGTTAACAAATTAAAATTACCAAATTCAAAATCACATTCTTTATTAAATAATATAATGCATAGTCCAATTCAAAAGAAAACTTCTTCATTAACTACTTCTAAAAGTAAAGATAATATATTTTCTAAAAAACTTTCGAAAAAGAGTATCAATGATATTTTACCTTCTTCTTTATATTCATCAATTTCCTCAAATAATACAAGTACTAGTATTAATTCTCCTGTTTCTTCACCATCTTTAATGAAATCATTGGCTCAAACAGCAGCGCCAACATCATTATTAACAAAAACTAATACCCATTCAACTCTTTCCACGCTTCCTAAGCTTCTTCCAATAATTCCAGCCACTTCCACAATTTCTGAATCTCTAATTAAATCAAAATCAATAACTCAAAAATCTATAAAATCAGAAATACCTATCTCTTCAGCATCATTACCAACTTCTTCTTCATCTTCTGTTTCTTCACAATCAAAGAAATCAACAACTAAGCCATTGATTCCATTAATACCTACACCTATACTTGCTACTAAACCTTCACCAAAAACAGTTTCATCAATCTTACCATTATCAACAAAAAAATTATTACCATCATTAAATAAAACTAGTACTACTACTTCTTCTACTACTACTCCTAATACTACTACTACTTCTTCTACTATCACTCCTAATACTATTACTTCTACTTCTTCGACTACCACTCCTGATAGTACTTCAGTTGTTTCTTCTAAAACATCAAATTCAACAACAAAAGCAAAGCCTTTAGCTTCAACGATATCAATATCAAGTATCACAACTTCTTCTACGACAGTAGCTAAAATTGTACCAAAACCGATTGCGCCATTGGCAAGTTTACCATTACCAACAACTATACCCTCATTAACTATATCAACCGCTTTACATAATAAACCTAATTTAAGTGTTCCACCAATTTTACCTTCTACATTATTCCCTTTTTTATTTGCAGATTCTTCAAATTTGAAATCAGTAGCTGAAAATTTAGCTAAATCAACCCTTCCAATAACATCTACTTCAAACATAAATATTACTTCAATACCTTCTTCAACAACACCTTCTTCATCATTATCAACCACTGTAACAAATGCATCTCCAATTCCTATCACTACAACAATATCTCAAAAAATAAATGCAACAACAACCCCTACTGGAACTAATAATATTTCTTCTGGACTTGTTTCATTATCATCGCTTTCCTTATCTAATCCTGCCCCTATTGCAACACCTATTCTTCCAGCAACCCTTAAGGATGTAAAATCTACATCAACAACTATACCAATAAAAAAAGAAATGGATAAACCAGAAAACATTAATAATAAAAAAGCTTCATCGCCTGCTTCTACATCATCATTAACTCCTACAACAAACATCATAAAAACAATGACATCAACACTGTCAACACCAGCAACAGCTACAAATTCAACCGACTCTAAAACAAATAAAAATGTTTCAAAGAATAATAATAGTAGTAATAACTATATTGATGAAAAACGAAGAAAATTCTTGGAAAGAAATAGAATTGCAGGTAAATATAAATATTATTATTTATATAATTCATCATTATTATTATTTGAATACATATATATTTATTTATTATTTATATATTTATATATTTTTATTTATTTATTAATTCATTTATTCATTTATTTTAAATTTATTTAAACTCCGTGAATGTAGCTTCCAAATGTCGTCAAAAGAAAAAAGCTTGGGTTCAAGATTTGGAAAAGAAGTCAAATGAAGTTAGTATCACTAATAGAAACTTAAAACTTATTGTAAATCAATTAAGAGATCAGGTTGCGGTGTTAAGAGGTCAACTTTTACTTCACAAAAATTGTCAAAGTAAGGTATTACAACAATACCTTCTCCAACAGGTAAATAATAATAATAATTAACAAAAAAAAATTAAATAAAAATTAATAAATATATATGTGATATATTTATTTGTATGTGACAATTTTTTTTTTTTTTTTTTTTTTTAATGTTCTATTTTATTTTTATTTTTACTAATTAATATAATTAAATATATATTTTTTTTAAATTATTATATAACTATTAAAAGTCCTCTATTAATCTATCGTTACAAAATACATTACAATCATTGAATCAAAATACTATTGGAAATCCATCTTTATTAAATTTTAAAAAAATTCAATAAAATAAGCAATAGTAACTAATTTATTAAAAATAATAATAATAATAATAATAACAATAATAGTAATATCATAAATTATGTATGTATATAAATCCTTAATTTAATTCATTAATATCATTTGAAAAAATTCAAATTTAAATAAATAAGTCCAATAAAATTATTCTTTAAAAAAAAAAATATATATATATATATATAAATTTTATTAGAATTCTATTTTATTTAATTTTTTTTTTTTTTTTTTTTTTTTTTTTTTTTTTTTTAAATTTTTATTTATTATTTTTTATTTTATTATTATTATTAATGCTTTTGTTTTTGTTGTAAATTACTATTAATATTATTATTTCATTTTAATCATTATTACTTTTATTATTATTATTATTATTATATATATATATATTATTTAATTAATTAAAGAAAAAAAATCAATAATTGTATTATAATTTAAATATAATCTATAATATTTTATTTATCTAAAGGATTTATTTTAAAGAAAAGGACAAATAGGATACATAATATGACAAAAATGGAATACAAAAAAAAAATTTTTTTTTTTTTTTTTTAAAAAAATATAAATATAGTTTAGATATAGACTACTTAAGATAAGATTAAAAATAATAATAATAATTCTATTGATTTATTATAAGAAGGAAGAAAAAAGAATTTTTTTTTTTTTTTTTTAATTGATAATAAATAATATATAAAAATTTTAATTATTATTTATTATTATTATATTATCATTATTATTATTATTATTACTTTATTTTGTTTTTTACTTTTGCTTTTTTTTTTTTTTTGGTTCATTTGTTAATGTTATTACTATTATTTATCAACATTTAAATATAATTTAATTTAATCATTTCTTTTTAATAGTTTTTTTTTTTTCTTTTTTTTTTTTTTAATATTATTATTACTATAAATTTATTATTAATTTATTCTATATATTTATCTATTTATTCATTTGTTTTTTCTTCAGTTTCTTCATTATTGGAAGAGGATGATCCTTGCATTTGCCATGCTGGAATAGCTGGTTTTTGACTTAAAAATGAAAATCTTTGAGTCATAGAAGAATCAACTTCATTTGTCTTCTTTACTTCATTTGGTTTAACTTCTCCATTAAGTGAAGAGGTAGAACCAGTTGTTTGATTATTAATAGACATTCTATTAACAATTAATGATTTTAATGATTTTATTTCGTTTTGTAAATCTTGTAAAACTGAATCATTTGTTTCTTTTGATTTTTCGATCATCTTTTTAATTTTTAAATTTTTATATTAGTAATAGCAGTAATAAAAAAATAAATAAATATAATAAATATAATAATAAAAATAATAATTATAGAAATATTTTAAACATTAATAATTGATTTTAATAATAATATATATTAAATAATAATTTATCAAGAAAAAAATAAAATATAAAATATTAAATTTTTTATATAATATATAAATATTTTATATATATATATATATATATATATATATATATTGACAATAAAAAAAAACTTTTATTCAAATAAATAATAATCATTAAAAAATATATTTTTATAAAAAACTTTCATTCAGATTTCTTTTTTTTTTTTTTTTTTTTTTTTTTTACCTTTGGAATTAAAGTTTTAACATTTTCTAAATCATTTTTAATTGTTCTAATTTCTTCATCTCTCTTTTCATCAGCTTCTTTTAAACCATTTAATGATTTGGTTAATGTATCCATAAAATTTTTAATTTTTTCACCTTGTTCATCCATTAATTTTATTGCAGCTTGAGTCTCAACTTTTGAAGAGTTAAGAGCTTCACTAGCGACTTCTAATTGTTTAGATAATTCTTCATTATTTTCTTGAAGATCTTTTGTTGAAGGAATTTGAAGAAGGTCTGGTAAATACTTCTAATAATTTTAATTTCATCATTTATTCATAAAAATTCAATAAACATTTATTGAATACATTTTCAATAATAATTATTACATGATATTAACAAATACAATAATATATATATTAATTATTAAATGGTATATATTTAGCAAATATATATTTCAATTATAAAACAACAAATACAGATTTCAAAATTTCTCATTATTTTACAATGATTTTAAATAAAAAAAAAAAATAAAAATTACTGAATGATAATAAAAATAATTATAGTTCTTAATTACCTTTAAAGCTCTATATAATGCATAACTAACTCCACCAATTATTGCTGTACCAATGAAATAATCTTTCCATCCTAAATATTTTGGAGGTGGTTGAACAATTTGCATATATGGGTTTGGTGGAAGTTGTGGAGCTGCACCACCTGCTATAACAGCAGTTGATTGAGATTTAGGAGCATTTCCATTAGCCCTTGAAAGAGCTTCTTCTATTTCTTCTTGTGTTAAACCTTTAGATTCAAGAAAAGCTACTCTTTTAGCTAATGGGGCTTTTTGAACTTTTGGATCTTTTAAAAAACTAGTAGCACTACTAACTAAATTTTCTCTTATAGCCATGGTGGTACTATTTATATATATATATTGATTTTAAATATTAAAATATTAAATATGAAATAAAAAATATTAAGAATAATAATTAATAATTGCTATATTTTTATCTTATTGATTCAATTCAATAAATTATTAATTTATATACAAATTTATATATTTTTCTTAATTAATAATTACTTTTTATATATAAATAACTCTATTGGAAAAAAAAAAATAAAAAAAAAAAAAAAAAATAAAAAAATAAATAAAAAATCATAAAAAAAATGTAGAGAGTCTAATAATCATGTGATAAAATCAGATTTTACTAATAAATTTCATAAATTTTAATTAAACTATATTAATTTTATTTTATAAATGAATTTCAAAAAAAAAAAAAAAAAAAAAAAATTTATAATTTTTTCGTTAAATAGCAAAAAGTAAAAAAATATATAAAATATATATTACTCATAGTGAATGAAGTAATGAACTTGAAGGAGGAATGAATTTTAAGTAGATTTATATATATTTTTAAAATAATATAATAAATAATATTTTTTTAACTTATAATAAAATGTAATTTTATTTAAATGCATAAACAAATTAAACTTATTCATATATTCTAACAAATTTAAATTTATTTAAATAATGGTGATTAAAATAATGATAAAGTAATAAATTTTTTTCATAAAAACTACTAATTTCAATATAGTAGATATGAAGTCTACAAATTATATTTATAATTTGCCTTAATTAAATGATAAATTTTTGAAATTTTTATCATTCTATTATTGTGAATTATTATTTCAATCATTTGAGCTCCCAATTTTCACTTCGGAAATCATGATTTTTTAACGTATGAATATTGTATTATAGTTAAAAATATATATATATATATTGCATTATAGTTAAAAAAAAAAATATATATATATATATATATATATAGACACACATATACTGTGTACTCATCTACCATTAGTGCCCCAATAGTTATTACTGAAAGTGTGATGATATTTGGCATACCAGTGCAGTGTTGCCGTTCATAACACGTCGTTACATGTCTTCCCAGAGTTAAACTCCCTATACATTCCTACATATATCACCATTAACCACAAACATCAGAAAGGGAACCGTTCACTCTCCCCCTTGTGGGTGTAATCACTGGCGTGTTGGAATTCGTCTGTCCTAATTCCTATGGAATTAACGAGAGACGTTATCAAGGTCTATGATTAAGTCATAACGTAGTATCAGGGTTGGGTGAATAAGATGTCAAGAGAAAGCCTTTTGGATACCACTGTGGTTGCATGATACCCGGAATATAAAACCTCAGCATTTACTTATTTAGTACCATATCGATTATTCGAACCCCGGCCACTACAGTAACCTGTATTATTCTAACCGACTAAATCAATATGGTTAAAAAAAGCAATTAACTAAAAATTAATATTATCTATTTGCTTTTTTTTTTTTTTTTTTTTTTTTTTTAATTAGCATTAAAATATGAAGAAATTTTTATAAATTGAAATTAAAATATTTTTAAAAATTATAAATGTATCATGTTTAGGCTAATTCTAATTTAATTTATAATTTAAAATAGTATTTATATATAATTACTTTCATTATATATCTTTACTCAATATTTAAAATAAAATAAATTCATATATCATTAATATATCCAATTGAAATAAATTTTTTAAAACAAAATTTATCATAAAGATATAGAATTTCACCAATAACAAATAAAATAAGAAAAAAAAAAAAAAAAAAAACTTTATAAAAAATACAAATGAAAAATATCATCCTTATTATTATATTACAAGTAATTAAAAATTTTTAAAATAAAAAAAAAAAAAAAAAAAAAAAAAAAAAAAGTAATAAATAAAATAATAATATATATGTATTATATATAATATTTATTGATAATTTGTAATTAAGATTTATATAAATTATATATGTTATTTTTATTTTTCTATTCTTATGAAATATATATATATATATTTTCTTTTTATAATTAATCATATATCATAATTTAATAATATAATCTTAAGAAAATAACAATTAACATTAAATAAAACAATGAACTAATTAATAAAAGAATCTTAAAAATCTAGATTTAAAATAATACCAATTTTTATCATTTTAAAAAAGGAATAAAAGTATTAATTTAAAATGATAGTGATTAAAATATTATTAATCTTATAAGTTAACTGAAAAAATTTTATTAAAATTAAAAAAGTCGAAAGAAACTAATAGTATTTCCCCATCAGTCAATTTATTTATTACAAACAAAGCTAAAAAAAAAAAAAAAAAAAAAAAAAAAAAAAAAAAAAAAAAGTATATAATACTATACCTCATTCTCAAGGAGAA
Organism: Neocallimastix lanati (nom. inval.); assembly: GCA_016946835.1. Taxonomy (NCBI): domain Eukaryota; kingdom Fungi; phylum Neocallimastigomycota; class Neocallimastigomycetes; order Neocallimastigales; family Neocallimastigaceae; genus Neocallimastix; species Neocallimastix lanati (nom. inval.). The sequence goes on along the minus strand of JACVTC010000055.1, from coordinate 110,237 downwards.
GTATCAAAGTATCTGATTCATTCGCAAGTACAGTATTATCTATCAATACTAAAAATAAATATACCTTTTTTGATTATGAAGAATGTATGTGAAGTATAAAGGTTAATAGTAGTATTAAATCAAATTATAATTTAAATTTATATTTCTATTTATTACTATTACTATTATTAATATAATTTAAACATATATATAATTCTTATTATTATAAATTTTATTTATTTATTTATTTATTAAATTAATAATTTAATACAAAAATAAAAATAATTCATTTTTTTTGGTCAATATTTTTAACGACCATAGCAGGATTTCTCCCCAGCTGCACATCCGTAGACACACAATGGTTTATTACTACATCCCTTATCTAACATCCTACTTAGTAGGTGGTCCTGTTCCTGCTGGACTGCCTTACAGTTACTCTGCATTGGCGCTCCTTACCCGAGTATAAATACTGCTTGTCATTGTACGATAATCTTACAATTGGGTCTTGCAGCCACAATCTCCAGGATATATATATTGTAATAATTTTTAAATAAATAAAATCTTTAGTTCATTATTACATTTTTTCATTTAATAAAAATTTCCCTGATTATAAATAATTAAAACTTTATATTAGTTTGAATCATTTCTATGAAAGTTAAAAAAATATAAAAAGCCCTCTAGCCATTAATATTAAATTGAATTAAATAAAGTTCATTTAAAGTCAAAAAAATGGAATAAAATAAAAAAAATATGGTCTTTTTAAAATCTTATTCATTTTATTTTAAAAAAATTAATTAAAAGAAATGTAATACAAATACTCGAATTTATTTATTTATTTATTTATTTATTTATTTATTTATTTATTTATTTATTTTAAAAATATCCATTTAAATAAGAAAAAAACTAAAAGTTAAAACAATTTAACATTCCTTAATTCTATCAATGAAGAATACTAACCCTTCACATATACTTTAAAGAATAAATATTTCTGTAAAAATAATTATATGAAAAAGTTTTATTTATTACTTTTATTTTTATTTTAATTTTATTTTATTATTTTATTATTTTATTATTTTATTATTTTATTATTTTATTATTTTATTATTTTATTATTTTATTATTTTATTATTTTATTATTTTATTATTTTATTATTTTATTATTTTATTATTTTATTATTTTATTATTTTATTATTTTATTATTTTATTATTTTATTATTTTTAATGATATTTTTAAATTAAAAAAAAATTAAAATAAAAATATATATAATTTACTTTTTATAGTCATTTTTCATGTTCCAATATATATATATATATTGGATTGGGATTAACATGAAAGGAGGACAATCAGGTTTCCAGTTTCTCCCTTAAACGTATCAGACTCTCATAGGATTCTTCCTCATACTGTTTAGGCTAATATGAAAGACATTCTTTATACACCGTTTTACTATGATGGGGCTTCTTTTCCGTGATCTCTTAAACCATTGTCAAGGGAGCAACAGCTACACTAATCCTCTCACAGATTAATTGCTCTCTGCACTAGTAATTTTATAGTCTAACAACAGAAATATTTACCATGAGAATAAAAACTAGAAAGACTTTCCAATACACTAATTATTAAAAAATTTCAATTATTTCTTACTTAATATTTTTAGCTTTAAATAATTACTGTAGTAATAAAAATAAAATATTCTTATTAATATTAATATGAATATTGTAAAAGGAATATTAAATGTATATGTAATTTTTTTTTTGTAGCTTAATTTATTATCAAATAATTCATATAAACAATTTAAACATTTATATGAATAATCAAACATTTATTAAATATCATAAAAAATTTTTTTGTAGAAAATTCTAAATAAATAAACTATATAAAGAAAAAAATAAAGATAAATAAATAAATCTTATAAACATTTAATAAAAATAAAACGAAATAGAAGTATTAATTTATATATTTACATTTAATTAATATATATCTAAAAACAAAAAAATTTTGATACATTCTTTGTTTATATTTATTAGATCATTAATTCATTAATTAAAAGTATACCAAAAGAAAAAATAATAATAAAATAAATAAATTTGATATTTGTATTGCAATTTTTTTAATAATAAATAATAAGTATATTAATAAATAGATAATAATTAAATAATAAATAAATAATTAATAAATAAATAAATAGTTAATAGATAAATATATGTATAAGTTCAATTTTTATTATTAATTTGAAACGGTTAAATTAATTACTATATATGGATTTATTGATAAGACCATTACCATATATTATTTAAATATTCAAAGTTTATTAAAAATAAAGGTACAATATATTATATAAATAATATGTTATGTATAATGTAGTGTCATATATTATTATTATATTTATTAATAAATTATACTTATTAAATTTTTTTTCATACAATATTTTGTATTTTTAGGAAAATTTTATCAATATAAAATTTATTGTTAATCCCTTTTTCTATATATATTAATATATATTAATAATATATTTCTTGATTTAATGTTTTTTTTTTTTTTTTTTTTCAGTTTTTGTAACATCTTGAAAAATTATTATTAATAAATTAATTATTTATTTGATTATCTAAATATATTAACTATATATGTATTATGGCTCAAATAATTATAATGTATATAAAATTATTAAATAATTATATGTATATTTATATAATGTGGCTTAAAATTTATAATAATTGTAAAACCTATGTGTCATATGTAACGGTATAAAAAATTTTTAATTTATTACTGTATAACTCATATTATCATTAACCAATACCATTAAAATTTTAAAAAATAAAAAATAAAAAAATAAAAAAAATAATAATAAATAACAAAGAAAATTATTAATAAATAAATTAAAATTAGAATAAAATAAGAACAATAAAAATATATATTAATTAAATAAAATAGTTTCTATTTTACTTTTTCCTTTTATTTTTTTTTTTAATTTAAAAAAAAAGAATCGTTTTACTTTAGCATAATTAAACAGTGAAGATTAAATTTAATAATATTAATTACTATTTATTAAAATAAATAATATCAATTAAAAATAGTATATAAATTATTTATTTTTATATATAAAACCGAATTGTATTTAATATTTATTTATTAAATAATATTTTAAATCTTTTCTTTTAATATTTGTATATTTATTTATTTTTTTTTATTTTATTTATTTTTATTTTAATAAAAATTTAATCAATAAATCAAATAAACAAATCAACAAATATTAAGAAAAAAAAGGGAAAGAATTTTATATATTAGATTTCATTTATAAATATCTTAAAGTAGAATTAAATATATACTTTCATACATTCATCAATATTAATATTTTAAAAAAGCAATATAATTTCATTCAAATCAAAAAAAAAAAAAAAAAAAAAAAAAAAAAAAAAAAAATACTATAAAATAATTAAAAAATAATATAAAATTAAAATTTTAAAATAAACAATAAATCACTCAACAATAATAATAATTATAATAAAAGAAAAAATAAATAAATAAATATTAATTTAAATGAATTAAGTAAAGTAAAATTAAAAAAAAAAAGTATAGTGAACATAAATAAAAAATAAAAATAATATTATATTTATTTTATATAAAACTTAATTTTTGTTTGACATGAAAATTAAAGTAAATAAAATAATATAAAGTAAATAAAATATTCTCTAAATATATAAATAAATATTAAAATAAATATTTTATATTTATTTTAAGTTTTTTATAATACAATAAGAAAATATTTGTAAATATAAAAACGTTTTGTATTAACCTAATCGTTTATGATTAATAACCATTATAAAATATAGAACTTTTATAACTATTTATTTTTTTATTTATTTTTGGAAATAATATATATAATAAAAATTAACTATTTATAAAATTAAAGTTTAAAAAAAAATATATATATATAAATATAAATAACAAAATTTTGAAAAATAAATATGGATAAAAATAACCAACCAGGATGTCCACCAAGATTGGCTTCTTTTGATGTGGCCTTAGACCACAAAATAACAAATCAATATACGAATAGTTCACAAATTCGATCTTCAATATATACCCCAAATGTGCCAGTACCTGTTCAAAATGGAAACCCATATGGTAGTGTTTCTCAACCACAGAATAATTATTATTCTTCTATGAGTAGACCAAATCCAGTCCCAAGTTATCCAAGAGTTCCCCAACAAAGAATGAATAGTAGTAATACTGGTGATTTGTCGATGCAACCAATAAATAATTATGCCCAATCTTTACCAAGTAGTCATAATATCAATATGATTAATCCAATTCCTAATAATTCAAATTATTCTGATTTTAATAATAATTTCTATCAAAATAAACAATCGTCAAAATATGGATTTTTGGATGTAGTTCCAAATTTAAAATCAATGTTTAAACAAAACAAACTATCTAAATGGACCTTAATATTTATTATTGTACAAGTTATAGTAATTGTAATTTTAGAAACATTACTTTTTATTAATTATAAGTATTTTTACTTTAAATTCCATGATATTAAGGTGATTTATGAAAGTGATAAATTTAATACAACAAACGAGTTTGATAAAAATTATAATCAATCGAAATGTTTAATTATCTATCAATTAATTTTTATTGTAGCACAAATATTCGTTTTAATTATATATTATGATAGTTTCAGAATTTCAAGTTCAATTCAATTGATTACAATCAGTATTTTCAATTTTATTATCTCTGGATATTCTTGTATTCAAATCTTTCAAACTAAAAATTTATTCGATAAGATTAGTATCACTGATGAGATTAAATCAAGTAATGATAATGAGTTGATAAATTATTGGGAAACTGACAAATACAAACAGTATGTAGAAATTTTATAAAATATAATAAAATTAATATTGTTATTGATCTATTGATATTAACTTATATATATAAAAATATTTTAATATTTTATTTTTAAAATAGAATATTTGGTTTTGTAATTGCTATAGCATCAGTATTGTCATTTAGTGCCTTAGCTTTATTGATTATGAGTTTCTTCTTATTTAAAAAATTTGGTTGGAATATTTATAGAAACGTTGGTGCTGATATCAAAAAAACTGGTAAATTCATTTAAAGGAAATATTAAATTTAATTTATTTATAAAAATGATAATTAAATTAAAATATTGTTAAATATTTATAATAAATAATAGCTATTTTAAAGAGAAGATATAAATTTGGAATTGTTTTAAAGTTTAAGATTTTCTTTATTTTTGGAATTATCGCACAAGTAAATTATTAATCATTTTTTAATAATCTATTAATGAGAATCTTTTCTTAAATCAAATAAATTCTAAACAATATATTAATGAATAAATTTTTTTTTTCCTTTTTTTTTATTTTATTTTATTTTATTTTATTTTATATTATATTTTCTTCCTCAAAAAAAAAAAGTGTGTTTTATTTATTAATAATAATGCAATAATTGAATGGAATGACATACTTGAAAGTATTTCTACTATTATAAGAAGTTATGCTACGTATGCCTTATCAATAATTTTAATAATTAATATCATTTGTGGATATTTCACTGTAAATATTAAACATATTGAAAAAGAAATGAATAAATAAAATAATAATAAATTTATACATAAACATTAAAAAAATATAAATAAATAAATGATAAATAAATTATTAATAATTAAATTTTATAAAATTTTATTTGTTATCAATTAATAATAGATAAGGAAACAAAGTAAATTTTTAATGGTAATCTATATTCTTACTGATATGATTTTCATTATATTCTCTACATATATGATATACTTTATTTTCAGTGAAAATGAATTTAAAGCTGTAAGAATATCTTTAACAGGATTTGGTAATTTGAAAAAATATATTATAATATTTTAAATTATTAAAATAAATAATAATCTATTTAAATATTTATATAAAATATAATAATCTATATAGCTACTATTGAAATTGTTATTCTTTTGATATCTTTATATTTTTCGACTTCTGTTATGATGGATATTGATGAAAATTTTGAAATCATTAAGGAAAATGAAAGTAAAATTGGAAGACGATTAAGTCTTTAATTATTAATAATTCATATAAATATTATATTATCTAAAATAAAATTAATAAAATATTTATATAAAAACTTAAAATGAAAAAAGGAAAATATTTATATTAATATAGAAATCAAAAAAAAAAAAAAATAAAAATAAAAAAAAATAAATAAATAAAATAAAATAAAATAAAAATAAAAAATAAAAATAAAAAATAAAAAGAGCATTAATTTACAAACATAAAAAATATAATAATAATAAAAATATAAAATAAGAATAAAGAAAAAATTTTAATACTTAATAATTCATATTAAAAACTTAAAACATCTAAATATTTAATAATTAATAATAATAATATAATAATAATAAATACAATTTAAAATATTAATATTAAAAATCATCAATAAATAATAATAATAATATATATAAATATATAATTATTTAAAAAAAATCTTTACTTTTTTTAATTTTAAAAAATAATTATGAGTTTTAAATATTAATACAAATGTTATTCATTAATTTGAAGTACATAAAAAAAATTAATATTTAAAATCTAATATGAAATAATTAAAAAAAAATTTATGTTAAAGTATTTATATAACAAATTAATATATATTGTAAAAATAAAAATAATAAATAATAAATGCATTTATAAAAATATATATACAAATACTTTTTTTTTTTTTTTTTTTTTTTTTTTTAAAAAAAAAAAAAATAATTGAAATTTATATATATTTTTATTTTTAATTGATATTTCATTTATTATTTATAATTTTATTAATTATTATACATTTTATTTATTTTATTTAAACCTTTTCTTTTTATTATACATTAACTATTATTTATTTTATTTTTAACTCATTATGATAGGGCTTTTTATTGTTTTTTGTTTTTTGTTTTTTTTTTTGTTTTTTGTTTTATGTTATTTTTTTGCGTTTTATATTTGAATCTGTTATCTAGCTGATAATTTTTTTAAAAATAAAAAATGTAATACTTAAAAAATAATTATCTATTTAATAAAGCACTGGAAATATATTCTCTTTCAAGTCTAAAAAAAAAAAAAAAAAAAATTGACAGATAATAACGAAAATTACTGTCAATCTATATTTTAAAATAGTAAATATAAGAAAAATTTTTTCATATTTTTCAACTTTGGTTATTTCTGAATTTTTTTTTTTTTTTTTATTTTCAGTGTATACAACCCTTGGTTTCAACCCATCGTTTCAGTCCCTCATCAGAGACAGTTGGAATATTGAGGTAGTCACATATTTTCATATAAGCAGATATTGTCCCTTCTGGACAGCCTTACTGAGTGTTCAGCATTGGTGCTCTGACATACATATTATTGTTAATATTTTTTCTAGTACTTTTTCTCGGAGTCTATGGTGATTCGTATTAGCTCTTGAATATAAAATTTTTACCCAAAATTTATTGTTATTTATTTATTTATTTATTTATTTATTTATTTATTTATTTATTTATTTATTTATTTATTTATTTATTTATTTATTTATTTATTTATTTATTTATTTATTTATTTATTTATATTTTTAATATAAATATTTCATATTTGTATGAAACTTCCTAATATAAATTATGTAATACATTTTTAAATTTTTATTTTCATTATTATTTATATTTTTATATTTATTTTATTTATTTATTAATTGATGTATTTATTTAATTTTAATAAAATTGAATTAATATTTTTAATAATAAATAAGATTAGATTAAATTCTATATATTTAATTAATTATATAAAAATTTGTAAATAATATTTAATTCATACACTTTTTTTTTATAAAATTTCTTTTATTTTTTTTTTATACTAAACATAATATAAACGAAAATATGTAAAATTAACATTTCTTCTATAAAAGAAAAAAAAAAAAAAAAAAAAAAAAAAATTATTATTATTTATTAAAAAAAACATTTATTAAAAGATTTAAAATATTAATAAATAAATTTTATATATTGAAATTAAAAATATAATCAAAAATAATAATAATACAACTAATAAAGAAAAAGTAATTTTTTTTTTTTTTTTTTAATCAACTATTTTATTTAATTTTACTTTACTTTTTTTTTTTTTTTTATTAACTATATATTAATTACGTACTTCTTTTTTGTTGTAAATATTATTGTTTTCTTTTCCTTATTATTTTTTTTTATTAGAATTGAAAAAAAAATTAAGTAATATTATTTTAAAATTGTAAAATTGATAAATGCAAAAAAAAAAAAAAAAAAAAAAAAGAAAGTAATAATAATAATATATGCAATAAAATAAGAATACATATATATATATATATATAGAATTATAATATTATAAATTTCGAAGTATAATTAACGCATTAAAACTTTTTTATATAAAAGATAATTTTAATTTGAAATTTAAATTAATGTTTATATTTATTTTTTTTTTTTTTTTAACATACTAATATTACATATTATATTTATTATTTAAGTATTTTTTAAAATGAAATTTTAATTAATTTTTATACAAATTAACAAATTACAAAATCCAAATTTATATTTAACTTTAAACTAATTATTAATTTTAACTTTATACACATTTACCAGTTATTTTTTAATTAAAAATTAATAATTAGCGGGAAAAGCCTTTCAAAATAAATATATTTAAAGTCTTTTAAAAAAATAGATTTCGAAATTTCGTTTATAATTTAATATAATAATAATAACAATTATAAAAAATGTCGGATAATAATAATTTACAACAACAATTAAATATTACTTTACAACAACAGCAACAGCAACAACAACAACAACAAGCTCAACAAGCTTCAACACCAAAACAACAAAATGTTGAAGTTAAAAATACACAAACAACAGGTAAACGAAAGAAAACTTTAAGAGCATGTTATCATTGTCAAAAAGCACATCTTACATGTGATGATGGTATATTATAAACATTTTATAAATATTTTTTTTAAAAAAAAAAAATAATAATAATAATAGTAAAAAATAAAAATAATATATATATAACATATAATTATATTTTCATAATATAAAAATCCATATTAAAAAATTCATTTATTAATATATATTTAATCGATAATAAATTATTCTTTTGATGTTTATATCATATAGCAAGACCATGTTCACGTTGTATTAAAAGAGGTCTTGCTGCTACTTGTACTGACGGAATTAGAAAAAAGGCAAAATATTTAGATGATTTAGATTTAACACCAACCGGTAAAATTCATTTCCTAAAAATTATAATTTCAACTATTTTATTTTGAATTTCTAAAATTATAATATTAATATAAAATGAATATGTAAATATACAATAATTGTTGCTAATTTATATAGCAACTACAAGCAATCCATTAATTTCGAATCCTTCATTGCTTGATGTCCAAGATACAATAAAAGAAGAAACTCCAAATTTCCTAGCACAAAATTCAGATTTATTATTACAAGGTAATAAAAAGTAAATTTATATTATATTAAAGTTTTTATTCTTATATATATATATATATTAACGCTATATTTTTATACTTATTTAATGTAAAAATAATTCTCATTTAATATAAAATTGCATTTCTTTTTCATTAATTTAAATTAAAAATTTAAATAATATAAATTATAATAAAGCATCTGCAAGTACAACACCACAAGTTTTACAATCAGATGCAACAAAAGTTGATCCTTCAATATCGAATTTCCTTCCATCAAATTTCAATTTCGGTTCAGAAACTGTAAATTTAGAATATTCAATATTATCAAATATGATTCAAGCAAATGCAATGAACAATACCAACTCGCCTTCATCACCGTTTGTTTTACAAGATATAGGAATGAATAATATTTCACAAAATAATAATATTGCTGCTTCTGTTCGTGATTCAACAAGATTATATAATACCATTAATGGAAGTATGCTTCCTTCACCACTTAATCCAAGTAATCTTAATAGTACAACCGAAGTATACGGAAATGTAAATAAACCATATGATTATAAAGAAGGTTTTCATCATTTAGTTAAATATGTTAAAGGATGGTATGTACATATATATTTATATTATTATTATTATTATTATTATTATTATTATTATTATTATTATTATTATTATTATTATTATTATTATTATTTTTTTTTTTTTTTTTTTTTTTTTTTTGAATGTTTTAAATATTTTTTTTTTTTTTGTAAATATTCATTAATTTAATGAGTTTTACAATATTATAATAATATTATATTTTATATTTTAAATATTTATAATGTAAAAAAAATAAATGTTATCATAATCAGTATGGAAAAGAAAAATATATTACGTATTTGTAGAGCTCTAGCACAATTTAGACCATCCTTTATGGCAATTTTAATTCATTTATCTGAAGAAGATTTAATTTTTATGGAAAAATGTTTTCAACGTACATTAACCGTAAATAATCCTAAATATTTTTAAATATTTTTTTAAAAAAAAAAAAAAAGTGGATGTGTTAAAAAAAATAAAGAAATTAACATTATTAACAGTTTAATAATTAGTGAATATAATAATAATTTTAGAATGACACAAATTTAACATAGAAATAAAATTTAAACCAAAAATTTTTTTTCTTTGGATATTTTAATATAAACTAATAATTATAAACTAAGAATAATATCTAATTATATATATATATATCTTTATTATTATTATTATTATTATTATTATTATTATTATTATTATTATTATTATATAATTTAAATGATTTTTGAAAAAGGAATATGAAAAATTGATTAATTTTTCTGGTACCCCAACTGTTGTATGGAGAAGAACTGGAGAAATAGCTCTTGTAGGGAAAGAGTTTTCTCTTTTAACACAATGGCCTCGTGATCAATTACTAAGTAAAAAGACATATATATATGAAGTAAGTAAATTTATGAAATATTTAAAATAAAATAAAATAAAATAAAACAAAATTAAAAAATAAAATAAAATAAAATAAAATAAATAAGTAAATTAAATAAAGTAAAATAAAAAAAAAATAAAAATAAAAATAAAAAAAAAAAAAAAAAAAAAAAAAAGAGAGAGAGAGAGAGATCTTGATATTTATATTAACATGAATATTATTATGTATTGAAAAATAATAATAATATATAAAATGATATAATAATAGTTAATGGATAACTCATCAGCAGTTGAATATTGGGAACAGTTTTCTTTAATTGCTTTCGATACCTCACAACAATGTGTTATGACAACTTGTAATTTAATATCACATCAAGGAACAACAGTTCCCTGCGCGTTCTGCTTTACAATTAAAAGAGATATATTTGATGTACCTTTGGCTATCGTTGGAAACTTTTTACCTTTATTTGAAAAATTTTCTCAATAATTTCTTTTTTTGTTTTATTATTATAATTATTAATATTATTTTTAATCATTAAATATTTTTAAATATATGACTCTTTTTAAAAAAAAATATTTTTTTAATAGTAATAATAATAAATATAAAAATATTTATAATTAAATATATATGTAATATTAAATGTAATATTAAAATATAAACTAGTTAATTTATAATGAATTGATTTTATATTATATAATTTGATATAGTTTTATAGATAATAGCTTTTTTTTTTTTTTTTTCTTTTTTTTAATTTCTTAATTTTTAATTATATATATATAAGGAATCTAAAACGATATTAATTTATTAATAAGGATAATTTTCATACGTTTATTTTTTATTTTTTATATTTTTTTTTTTAAAAATTAAAATAATTTTTATGTATTTATATATATGTATATATATATATATATATATTTTTTTTTTTAACTTAATAAAGACATAATATATTCTATATAAAATTATTTTTAATGAAAGTTTAATATTTGTAATAAATTTCATTCTTTTGTTATTTAATATAAAAATATAGTTTAAAAAAAATAATAATATTTTTTATATATTCTTATATTTTTTATAAACAAGTAAAAATCATTTTTAATATTAATAATAGTAATTGCAATTTTTATATATATTTTTTTAACTTAATAAAGACATAACATATTATATATAAAATTCATTTTTTTTTTATATCTTATGTTATTTAATATATAATATATAAAATAAAATAATAATTTTTTTATTAAATAAATTTTTTCTTATATTTTTTATAAGTAAAAATCATTTTTAATATTAATTTAATAATAGTAATTAATTTAAAAAAAAAATATACAAATTCTAACCTTTATATATCGTCCAAATATTATCTTTTTATTTAAAAAAAAAAAAAAAAAAAAAAAAAAAAAAAGTTAATAAATACAATAAACCTTCAAAATTATTTGATGATAGATATATTAATTACTTTAATAACCAAACTTCAAAGAAAAAAAAAAAGATCGTAATTTATTATTGATAATTAAATTAATATTATTATGTTTAAATTTTATTTTTTTTTTAAATTTATGTCTCAAAAGCATATTGATATTATAAAAATAATATCAACAGTAATACCAATTAATTCAAAATAATGTCTTGTTCTTGAAATTTTTTTTGTTTTTTTAGATTTAAAAAGAGAAAAAAATCAGAAATATTGAAATCTGGCTATATTATTTGATTATTAAAGGCATAAACCTAGAAATAAATATTAAAGTTCATATTTTTTATTTAACACCCTTTTTATTTATTTATTTATTAAGAAAATAAGGTTTTATAGCTATTTAAAAGGTTAGGATATGCAATATAAATATAATTAATTAATATATATTATTGCTATAAATTAAAGTCTATTTTAAAAAATGTTTATTAAATTTCTTTAATAAAAGAAAATAAATAATAATCAAAACAATAATAAAAAAAAAATTAATAAAAAAACAACATATATATATAGAAATATTATTAATTTTATTAATAATAAATATAAAATACTTAAAAAAAAAAATTATTTTATATGGAATAAATTAAAAAAAAAAAAAAAAAAAAAATAAGAATTAATTCCAAACTTTTTTTATTATTATTTAAAGTTTATTATTATTATTTTTTTTGTGTATTTTGAAAATTTATATTTGGTTTCTTTATCAATCAATTTAATTTTTATTATAGAATATTTAAAAATTTTATTATATATATGTATTTTTTTTTTTTTGATATATTTTTATATATAGTTATTTATTTATTATTTTTTTTTAAATTAATACCATATTAAATATAAAATGTCTGATTCAGAAGAAGAATGGGCTGATGCTCTTTCCGGTATTTAATTCTCTTTAATTTCATTTTTATTGAAGGCATTTGAATATTTTTTTAATTAATTTTATTATATTTTATTTTTGTTATTATTTTGAGATTAACAATGAAATAATTAAATTATTAACATTAGTATATATATTTATTATTAATGTTTATTTTAATTTTAAATGACTTAGAATTCTCCGATGATGAGTTTAAAGATATAGAAGATGATAATTTAGAATATTATTTAAGAAGAAATCCTAATGTTATTAAAAAATCATTATTTACTTTACCTGAATATAGTGGAGATGAAACTGAATCAGAAAATGAAAATTCTAATGAAAGAACTAATTTAAATAGTAAAAATAATGTAAATAATAATTCTAATTTTATGTCTTATAGTAATAGTTCTGAAACAATTAATAATAATTCAGTAAATGACACCAATTGCTCTTCATCAGATAGTAATGATAAAAAAGAACATTTGTCTGCACATAAACAACCTCCAATTGATTTAAGGAAAGAACATTTTAATGTTGTAAATATTATGGAAGAATCTTTAAAACAAACTGATTCTCAGGATACTTTAAATGAAGAAGAAAGTAAAGAAGATAAAGAAATTAAACAATTGGAAGAAGAAATTGATAAAATTCTTTCTTGTACACCAGAAGAAGTTGAGGTATTTAGATATGTTTTAATAATATTATATTCATTAAAAATTAAAAAAAAAATAAAAGTAATTATAATTTTAGTAATAATAATAATAATGATAATGATAATAGTAATTATAACAGTAATTATAATAATAATTATAATAATAATAACAAGTAAATATAATTATAATAATTATAATAATAATAATAATAATTATAATAATTATAATAGTAATAATAGTAAATATAATAATTTTAATAAAAATTATAATTATAATAGTAATTATAATAATTATAGTAATAATAATAATAATAATAGTAATTATAAATTAAAAGTTCTAGTAATTATAATATAAATTGTAAAATAAAAGTAATTAGTAGTATAGAATAAAAGTAATTATAAAAGTAATTATAATAGTGTTTATAAAAAAATTTAATAATATAATGGAATATAATAGTAATTATATAAAATAGGAGTAATAAAATATAATAGAATTTGAGAATAAAGAAAAGAATAAATAATATTTTTATACTTTTTTAAATATATTATAAAAATTTACTACTATAATTATTTATTTTATTTTATGATAATAGTATTAATTATTTAATTAGTTCTCTTCATATTATGTTATTAATTAACCGTTATATTTTCTAATATTTATATAAATATAAAAATTAAAAAATAATTGATATTGATATTAATATACAGAGTTTAGCTAATGAAGCAAAAAATCATAAAGAGTTAGGAAATCAGTTCTTTAAGGATAAAGATTATAAAAAGGCTTTAGAAGAATACCAAAAAGCAGTTGATATTTGTCCTCATAATCATAAAGAAGATTTAGCAATTTATTACAATAATATGGCAGCTTGTTATGTTTATATTGTAAGTTATAATGATAAGTTTTCTATATATATATATATATTATTATTATTATTATAATTATTATTGTTTTTATTATTGTTATAAATGTTATTATTATTACAATTACTGTTTTTATTATTATTTATTTATTTATTTATTTATTTATTTTTCTTTTAATAATATTTAATTTAAATAAATATTATAATTATTTTTATCATTATTATAGGGTACTAATGAACAAGTTGCTACATATTGTACAAGAGCTATTGATTGTAATCCCAATTATGTCAAAGCATTAGTTAGAAGAGCTTATGCAAATGAAAAAATAGGAAAATCGTTTGCTATATCACAAGCAATTGAAGACCATAAAAAAGTTTTAGAATTAGATCCTGATAATAATAATGCTTCCCATAAAGCTCTTAGAAGATTGGAAGTTATGCTTAAAGCTCAACAAGAAAAAGAAAAAGAAGAGATGCTAGGTAAATAAATAGAATAAAATAAAATATTTTATAATTAATAAATTTATTTTACTTGATATATATTATATAATTTAATATTATATAATTTACAAATAATAATTCTAATTATTATTTTATATATTTCATTTGTAATTTTTATTTTATTATTATTGTTTTCATAAATAAATGTAATATTATAATATATATTAAAATTAATTTATATAAATTTATTATAAATTTAATAGCTAAAATGAAGGATGTTGGTAATAAGTTACTTGGAAAATTAGGTCTTTCTTTAGATAATTTTAATTTACAACCAAATGCTAATGGTGGATATTCCATAAATATGAATAAATAATTTGAAAATTTACTCATTTTTTTATGAATGAATGATAACTAAAATTTAATTTAATTATTAATATTATTATATATACTAATTATCACAATTATTGTTATTTATTATGTTAATTATAATTTAATTTTTTTTTTTTTTTTTTTTTTTTTTTTTTTAAATTATTAAATACCGTTTTTATCACTAAGCATTATTTAATTTATTTCATTTATTTGATTTGATATAAAAACAAAAACAAAAATAAAAACAAAAAATTAATTCGCATTATCTATTTTTAACCTATTTTATTTTAATTCATGTATTAATTTTATATAATTACATTTCAAAAAATATAACAATATTTAAAAATAATTTTTTTTTTTTTTTTTTTTGAATTTATTTATTTGTAAAAGGTATACATAAAAAACTTTCTTAAAAAAAAAAAAAAAACAAAAAAAAACAAAAAAAATTATATATAAATAAAAAAGTTCACATATTTAAATAATAATAATATTGAAGAAAAAGTCTTTATATATATAAAAATTTCAAATAGTAATATTGTAGTTTTTCTTCTAATTAATTAATCTTTCTGTGTTGTATTTAATTTTTTTAGGAGATGTATATAAATCTTATATATATAATACTTATTTTAATATTAATTATAGAAATTAAAGATTTATATATCATAATTATAAATATTTTTGTATTTTTTTTTTTTTTTTTTTTTTTTTTTCAATAAATACAATTATTATAAATTTTTAACTTTACTTATTTATTCATTTATTATTAACATGAACATTTCTTTTTTTTAAAAAGAAAAAACAACAACACAGAATTAATAAATAAAAAAAAAAAAAAAAAAAAAAATAAATATTATTTGTTCAATTAGAACATAATAATATTTAAAATAGTAATGTGAAATAAAAAGTAATATTCAAAATAAAGTTGTATAAATAAATTCAGAAAAAGTTCATATGCAACGAACCTCACCTCTAAGATTATAAGATTTCTGTTTAAAGAGAATACTTATTCCGGATTAGGGTTTGAATTGATTCTCCGAAAGAAATTATGGTTTTCTCCTTCAAAGGCATTGGTCTTTCAAACCTGTCTTACTGAATTTTCAGAGTTGACGCTCCTGGTTAGTTTGCGCTTATACCGTTGGAATGGCAACCCTTTTCAAGTACTAGGGAAGTAATTTCTGTAAAGAGAGTCGCAGATCCCCATCTGCTAAGAATGGCGTTTTAGAATAATCACCAGAAATGATTTGGTTTTTAAACAAAACATCCCATTTATTTTTTTTTAAATTTGAAACAATAATGTCTCTATCTTTTCCACCAAAAAGAAAGTTATATAATCTGTATCAATGTCACATATATATTTACATACTCATTATTAAGAAAATTACTAATATTAACACGATTTTCACCAATTGACTTATTCACTACACTATATTAGTAACAATATTATTTTCACTATTACTAATATTATAATTCCTATTTTTCACTATTACAAATTTTTCTATTTTTATCATTATTAATATTATACTTTTCGTTACTACTATCAAAATTAATATTTAATTCTATATTATTCTTATCTGTGACAACAGTGTTTACATTACGATTTGATATTGGAAAATATTTGGTAATTACAAAAAACTTTTTCATAAAGAGTTTTCAATATTCATAAAATATTTCCTTCGAAATTCACGGAGAGGATAGCACTTAGAAAACCAATGTTTCAATCGAAAATTACAAGTATTTTTGTAGTTTATACACTTCCATGCATAAAAAAAAAAAAAAAAAAAAAAAAAAAATAAAAAGATTATATGTTTAATTATTGAAAAGGGTATAAAATGATTTTTCCCGAAAAATAATTGAATATTTTTTTTCTTTTATGTTTTAAATTATAAATTACCTCATTAACTTCCTAAATATTATTATTATTATTACATCTATTAATTTAATATTACTTTCCATTTAATTCATTAGAATATCTCCATATCAATGAATTACTAACTTTATTCTTGATAATACTCAAAAATTAATTTATTACCAAATATATTACACAATTATTCTTTTAAAAATATTAATTTTCATGTACTATTATTCATTTATACTTTTTAATTTTCATTATACAAACATTTTCTCCTAATAAGCACAAAACCAACCCTATTAACCAAACTTCTAATATAATACTTTTACACTAAAAAAGCTTTTTTTTTTTTTTTTTTTTTTTTTTTTTTTTTTTAAAAAAATTATATTATTAATTTCGCTACTATTATGTTTATTAAATTTCTATATTTTTTTATTTCTTTTTTTTAATTTATTATAATTATTTTTATTCTTTTTTTTGTATTTTTTTTAATTCTTTTTTTTTTCTTTCTTTTTTTTGTTTATAGGTGCTTTAATTTTTTTAATTGGTATTAAGAAATATTAAATAAATGTTTATAAATATATATGTATTATAATATTAAAAAACAATATTATTAATTTTTCGTTTACTGAATGTTGTTTTATATATATAAATATATATATATATTTAATTTTTATTAGTTTATATAAATTAAAAAAAAGTGCATTTTATTAAGTTGTTTTTATTTTTGATTATAAAAACTACTTTTATATTTTTTAATTAATTTATTTGCTTTTTGCTTTAAATAATTATTTATGTTTATTGTATTTATTTTATTAATCATATATCAAAAAGATATAATATTTATAATTTATTGATTAAACAACATTAAAATTATTTTTTCCTATCTTTAATAATTTTTATTTATTTATTTATGATATAAAATTAACTTTTTAAGTTTTCTATTTAAAATTTTCTATAGCTTTTTTTTTTTTCTTTGAAAAAGACACTTAAGCACCACTATTGTATATTAATATAAAATAAAATTTTCATTAGAAAAATTTATAAATTATTAAATGTATACATCATTATTATTACTTACACAATAATATTGTTGATTGGGATGTGAATAAGCTTAACAAAGTAACCAATGAAACCCATGATGAAGAAACCCATAGCTACAGCTCTGGAAATTTGAATGAATTCTATTTTTATATTTATTATAATTTAAAATTAATTAATTATCTCTTAGAGTCTTATATTTTATTTATTTTTGATCGAAATAATCCATCACATTACAAAAGTTTATTTTAAAAATTAAATTAAAAATAATATTTATTCCAAAATGCTAAAAAAAAGTAAAACAAATTTACTACTATATCTACAACTTTATAACAATTCTTTTAATTTATATTTAGATCTTTTCATTAATTTTTTTTAGTTAATATATACCACGACGATCTGGCTTGGTACACTTTTGAATAAGTTGTCTAGCATCTTTAATGTATTGCTTTTGTTCAGCAATGAAACCAGTTTCAGCAGTCTTTTCAACCATTTTAATTATATTATTTATTTACTTTTTAAAGTTTTATTTAGTTTAATGTCTTAAAAATTATTGAATTATTTTTTAAATTATTTTAAATTTAAAGATAAAAAAAATATTACAAAATTTTTTTTTATTCTATTTTTATTCTATTTTATATCTATTAAAAAATAAAATTATTAAAGTCTTTTATTTTACATATTTTAGTATTTGTAATTATATATTATATTTATATATTACATTTTATTATTAATTATTTTCATTGATTTTAATTTATTTTAAATAGTATTAATTTAATTAAAAAGAATATGGAAATTAAATATTTAATAGTTATTTAATAATTTAATAAATAGATTAATTATATTGTAGTAATGAATATATTTTGGTTTTGTGTAAATTACATTAATATATAATAAATAATAATTTATTATATAAATATTTCTAATAAATAATTGTAGTAATATTACTTTATTATATATTAAAAATTAATATTACATATTTAAATCATATATAATTTATGGTATTTTTAATTATTGATTTTGAATAAACCAATCATAGTAACACACATATTTTATATAATTATAAATTTATTATTTATTTATTATCATAAATATAGTATTATTTTTTATTATTTTTTTGCTTATTTGTGAAGTAAATAATACTTTAAAATTAACAATATTAACAATAATTCGTTTAGCATAAATTTTTTAGTGATACGTTGTTTAATGTATCAATAGTACGTAGAATTATATATTTTATAATGTATGTAGTTTCCATTAAAAAAAAAAAAGTTAGGATATAAATATTAAGAGACATGAAGTCTATATAGTTTTTATCCTGGTGGTTAGTACTCGGAATTAGCGCTCATAAGGTTTCTAAATCGACTTGAGACTACCTCATGAATTTATATGAGGCGATTTTGATCCTCCCAAGAGTTTTTCCCTATGAATGAAGTTGGAGTTCGTTTATCATGTTAAATATTCCTGTTGCTAGACTATATAATTGCTAACGCAGAGGGCACTTGATCAGTAAGAGGATTAGTGTAGTTGTTCCTCCTTCGATGATGGTTTAAGAGATTACTGAAGAGAAACCCGTCATATAAAGCGGCGTATTGAGAATGTCTTTTATATTAGATTGACTTAGAGAGAGATCTAAAACAGTATGGCAAAGAATCTGATGCGGTTAAGGGAGAAATAGGAGGCTCTCTCTCGTTAATCCCAGTCTAAAAAAAGAAAAGAAAAGAGACATTAAATTGCTATATATATACTTAAAAATAGATGATAAAAAAATTTCCATTTTAAATTCACTGTAATAAATAAAATAAGTAATAATGTGAAGTTTGTTAGTTAGTATATTAATATAAAAAATAAATAAATAAATGAATAAATAAATAAATAAATAAATAAATAAATAAATAAATAAATAAATAAATAAATAACTAACTGACTAACTAACTAATTTATAACTAATTAAATGAATAAATGTTGAAAATTTCTCAAAAATTGAAAATATATTTTTTCGATTATTCTAATTTATTAATTTTTTTATTTGATAATGTTACAAAAATTGTGTTATAATAATAAAAAAAAAAAGTATGGAATAATTTAAAATTATTTTTTTAATTAAAGATAAACTATAATTTTATTATTATTTATAAAATATTTTCTTAAAAATGATCAATGGTTCTTTATATTGAGGTTTCAGGGATATATTAGAGATCATAATTATTTTTAATCATAATTTTTTTTTTTTTTTTTTAAAAATAAAATATACAATATATATTATTTTTTTATTTTTATTATAACTTATAAGTTGAATCTATAAATTTTAAGATTATATTTCAATCCTAAATACAAAAGAAATAGGCTCTACTGATGAAACTATATTAATTATAAACCAAAATCTAACATGATATTATATTTTTATTAGTATAAAATTTATTCAAAATACAATCATATAAGAATTAATTTATTATAAAATATTTTATTATCTATAGAATAACGAATATATAATGAACATCATATTCTAAAGAATTAATAATATAATTGATTATATCTTTTAAATTTGTAGGGTATAATATATTATTATTAATTTTTTCATATGTATTACTTATTTATATTTTTAATAAATTAATTATGGCCATAAAAAAATAATAAATTAAAATCTAAATATAAGAATCTGTTATTTCAATTTTTTTTTGGC
This sequence comes from Neocallimastix lanati (nom. inval.), assembly GCA_016946835.1. Classification (NCBI taxonomy): domain Eukaryota; kingdom Fungi; phylum Neocallimastigomycota; class Neocallimastigomycetes; order Neocallimastigales; family Neocallimastigaceae; genus Neocallimastix; species Neocallimastix lanati (nom. inval.). The sequence goes on along the minus strand of JACVTC010000055.1, from coordinate 89,128 downwards.
CACTATCTATATTTTCTTATTGTTAATAAACTTTTTATATTTTATAATTATAATTATGTTCGAAGATGATGCTATTGTATTAACCCATTTTTAATCATATATATATATATCTTCTCTTTATTACATTTATTTAGTTTTATTTTTAATTTTAATTTTAATTTATTTTATTTTATTATTATTATTTTTTTAATAATATATATATATATTATCATTTAAAATTTAAAATTTCATATTCCTAATACCATTTTCAAATTAAAAATTTTTAAGCATTAAAAATATTATATATTTATAATAATTACGTACATTTGTCATTCTTACAATATATAATTATTCTTTATCATTTATTAATTTCATCTTTAATTCTATTTTCCCTAAATCATTTTCTTAATATTAATATATTTTCTACTTTTATAACTTTTAACCTGCATTTTTCTATTAACATTGGATTGTTTTCTTATTTATAAAAAATATTATAAAAATTTTATTTAAAATAAAAGTATATTTTCCTATTGTATTTTCAAATTGACACTTAACTTCTTATCCATATTAAAAATTTTTAATAATTAAGGTTAAAAAAAATATATATATATACATACTAAATAGTAATGCTAAAATTTTAAATTATATTATTATTATCTTTAATATATATCTTATTTAATTTATTTTTTTAAAATTATATTAAAATTTATTATAATGCAACATTTTTATCAGCATTAATAAGTCATATGATATTCAGTTGTTTTATCAATTAATGATTCAGTTTTATTAAATTTTATATTTTTATTTTATATATCATTAATTTTCATTTAATTATAAAATATTGAATGTTCTTTTTTTTTTTTTTTATTATTATATATTATTATTATTATTAATAACTATTTATTACTTAATAATATATTTAAAATAATATATGTAATATATTAAATAATTAAATTGTAATATTAATTATTCTTTTTAGTGAAAAAAAAGTGGCCTTTTTAATTTTCATTTTATTTATTTATAAATAGTTAATATTACGGAACTTTCATTTTGTTCTTTTATTAGTAATTTATCAACTTTTCTCTTACTATTTTTCAAATTTAAGCTTTCCTATAAAAGAATTTATTTTAATTCTTTTTTTTTTTTTTTTTATTTTTATTTTTTAATTTTTAATTTTTTAATTTTTTATTCTTTAAAGTTATATTTTAATTTAAAATTTAGAGCAAATAATAAATTGGTTATTAATATATAATACTTTCTAAAATTTATATAAAGAAAAACTAAAAATTTAACAAAAATACATATTTATTAACGTCATTTTAGAACATCAATATTTTTAAAAATAATAACTAAATTTTTAATTATTTTAAATTTTATTATTACTTGTCAAAAGTTAAATAAACGGAAAGCCATTTATAAATATAATTATATTATATAGTCTATTTTATCTCTCTCTCTCTCTTTTTTTTTTTTTTATAAATTATAGAAAATGGTAACATTAAATTTTTAAAAATATATAATTATTAATATTATTGAAAATAATAATTATTATTATTAATTATTTATATTTTAAAATATTTTAAAATAAATTTAAATATAAAAGGGTGAAATAAGTAAAACAACTCTATCAAAGGTTCGCTTACTTTATTCGAGAACTAATGTTTTCATTCAATTTAATGATGATGTTTGCCTTCCCGGTGTTTTATGTACATTTGAAGAAGTACGTAAAATATCGTTATAATTATTATTACTATTTTCTGTGAAATTATTATTATTTTAATTTATTTAATTGTTAATTATTATTATTATTATAATTATTATTATTATTATTATTATTATTATTATTTTTTTTTTTTTTTTTTTTTTTTTTTTTTTTTTTTTATTGTAGTCACCAAAAAAATATATATTTACATGGACATCTGAAGATAAAATCTCGGAAAAAGATATGAAAATTTATAAAGAGGTTGAAAATTCAAAAGGTATTGTTATTATATTATTATTTTTTTTATAATTAAGTAATTATAATAATTGATATTGTTTTAATATAATTATTAGACGTTGTATTACCTGATTCAACAAATGGTTCATACGTAACTTATAATGAGGAATTAATGAAAAATTCAATTTCAGCACCTTTAAATGATATTGCTTCATTCAGTACTACTATTCCAACAGAATGGTATGTTGGTATTATCTTCCAATTAAAGAATGAACTCTATTTACCAGCATTTTATATTCAAAAAAGACAATACGAAGAGGATATTGAATTTTATACTGAATTAGCTTCATGGTTCTCAATTTTAGGAAAAAATGTTTATAAGTAATAATAATTTTATTTTGTTTTTTTTATGAATTATGATATAATAATTAATTTTATTATTAATAATATAAAATAATATAGTTATTTATATAATTTTCAGTCTTATTATTATTATTATTATTATTATTTTTTTTTTATTTTTTTTTTTTTTAAAAAAAATTTTATGGTGTTGTTAGTATATTAGATGATATGATATATAATATATAATTAAATTTTTTTTTATTTTATTATAAAATAGAACAGGTAATGATACTGGTGCTCAAATTTATAAAATTTATGATAAAGATGAAGAAGTTAACGAATCAAACACATTAGTTGTAAAAGATCAATTAAAGAAAGAGAATTCTGATTTGGGAAAAATTATTGAGGATGCAAAATTTAATATATTATTACAATTTTCGAAGGTTACTCAAAAAGGAAAAGAAGCAGCCGGTAAATACCATTACTTAATGAAAAAAATTAGATTTATATTAATTTTTAAATATAAAATGTAATATTTATATAATATTTATAAATCTTACATATTATATTAGCACATATTCTTGGTGCTCCTGTTTCAAAGCCACTTGTTCCTCTTTTACCAAAATCATTTGTTTATTCTATTTTATCAAAGGAGGAAGTAAAGAATATCTGTGATGAATATGAAGCTGCTAGAGAATATCTTAGACTTATGAGTAAAGAAATGCAAGAAAAAACACTTAATGCTATTAATCAAACAATCAATAGCAAAATAGGAAATTCTAACAGTTATCAAAGAGTAAATGAAGAAGAGATAGAGTGGCATGAAGAAGCATTTATTACAGATATTATTAAATCAATAGATGTACATATTATATATATTTTAAACATATAAATAAAAAGTAAATATTGATTTTTAATAATTTTATATAATTAAAAGAGTGATGAACAAAATGCATTATTCTCTCCATCCACACAAGAAGAAGATAATGAATGGCAAAATATTGAAATGCCTGATTTTAAAAGTGATCGTACAGGAAGTCCAATTACAGTTGAACAATGGGTTACATTTTATGATAATGAAGGTCGTTTAACTAAGTCAGAAGATGAACTTAGAGATCTTATTTACCATTCTGTTAGTACAATTTAAAATATATTTGTAATTTAGTATATTTTTTATTAAAATATACTAAATATATTATATATATATAATATATTAAAAATAAAAAATAAATAATGATAATAATAATAACAATGACAATATTTATAGGGTCTGGAAAATGATATTAGAATGGATGCTTGGAAGTATGTTTATTATTATATAAATATTTCGAATTTTTAAATTTTTTATTTTCATTTTTTAAAAATTTAATTTATAAATCAATATAATTAATATTTTAATAAAAAGATATTTATTAAATATTTTCCCATGGGATTCTACTGAAGAAAAACGTAATGAAATTAATGTTACATTAAAGTAAGAAAATAATGAAATAAAAATTTATGATTATATAATAACTATTGTACTATATATATGTATGTATAATGAATGTTTATTAATTTTCAAATAATATATATTATAGAGAATCATATGATAGTTTAAAGCAACAATGGAAAAATATTTTAAGTAATGGTCCATCAGCTGATGGTGAAGAAGAAGATTATGATTCCCAAAATAATGGTAATGCAGGCGATGAACGCTATGAAACTGATATTTATAAAAGAATTCTTGATAGAAAATACCGTATTGGTAAATGCTATGTTCATTATATGATTAAATTTATGTAAAAATATTAAAATAAAATAATAATAGTAAAAAAAACTTTTATTATTAATATTGATATTCATTATATATATAATAGAAAAAGATG
>JACVTC010000055.1:52500-80000 GCA_016946835.1 Neocallimastix lanati (nom. inval.) | reverse complement strand
TTTTTAAAATAGGTAATTTCATCTGTTGTTTCAGCTAATCCTAATAAATATCTAATTTTTCTACGATTTTTGATTTCTTGTACTTATTTATTTATTTATTTATTTATTAATTATGTTTCATTGTATATATATATGAATAAAAAAATAATAGAAATTGTTGTAAATATATATAAATATATACATAAATATATAAAAAATATATATAAATAAATATAATTTTTAACGTAATTTAATAATTTAAAATTATATAGATATATGTTATTTGATGTATATTGCTTTATTTTATTTTGTTTTTTTGTATACTTTTTAATTTATCATTTTCAGCAAGTACTTTTAAAAATTCCTTTCTTTCATCAAAAATAGCTAACTGTGCATCACTTATCAATTTTTGTAAAGAAGTTACTTCTTTTGTTTTTTGCTGTAACTCTCTTGTTAAATTAAAATATTCTTCGTGAGAAACTCGACATCCATCCATCAATTGAACAGCTTTCTCATAATCTTTTTCAAAACTTTCTGAAAATTTATTTATTTATTTATTTTTTTTTTTTAAATTTAAATATAATTTAATTATTTCATTATTTTAAAAGTATTTAATATTATAACGAAATATAATTAAAATTGTAATCCAAGTATTGTAATTTTATATGGTAATAACATAAAATACTTTTCATATTTTAGAATTACTAAATATACTTTTTATTAATAATTATTAATGACATACCTAATCTATCTTTATAGTATTGTAATAGTTCTTGAGAAAGTGGTAGTTTCTCAATTTCAGCTTTTAATTCATTATTTGTTATCATATTAAACAAAAAAAATATATTCTTTAGTATGTAAATGTATTATAAAATATTGGTTTCGTATATTATATTATTTATATATTAATATTATTATCTTTAATTTTTTTTTTTAAAAAAAAGAAAAAAAAGAAAAAATATTTGGGAATATTAAATTGTTTATAATTTTTAAAAATTTTTATTAATTATTAAAGTTTAATAAATACAAAAAAAAACAAAAAAAAAAAAAAAATAAAAAATTGCTGCGATAAATTAATGAAAAATTTTTTAATTATTTTTATTTATTATATTTCAAACTTTATTTATAATAAAATTTTGTCAAATTAAAAATATAAAATAAATGAATAAATAAATAAATAAATAAATAAATAAATGAATAAATAAATATATTAATTCTATAATTTACTTAATCTAAATATTAATATAATATTAATACCAAAATTATTCATAATTATATTATTTTATGCTTTATTTAATCATGAATATCATATTTAACATAGTATTATTGAAAGCTTAGACTTTCTCAGAAACATTTATATATTCATATATTTCATATATAAATGTATTTTTATTATTTAATAATTATTTAAAATTAAAACATAGTACAAAAAAAAAAAAAGAAATATTTTTTTTTATAATTTATATATATAATAAACCTTCAGATGGAACACTAACAATAAAGACATCATCAGAATCTAACATGGATAAACTAATATCATTTCTAGATTCTTCCTTAAATTTCATTTCACCAAAGGAATCAGAAAGTCTTATTTATTAATAATATTGAATTTACAAAAATTTCACATTACAATAATTTTATTATGTCATTATTATAATGATTATTTATACAATTCTCAATTGTTAATTTAAAAAAAATACCTTAAAATAATTTTGTACCAATCGCAGGAGGCTATTTAACATATAATAAAAATAAGTAATTTATTATATATATATATATATATATTTTATTTTTTATTTTTTATTTTTTATTTTTTATTTTTTATTTTTTATTTTATTTTTTTTTTTTTTAGAATTATAGAATTATATCATATGTAAATATATACAATTTGAGTTTTATTAACAGATGGATCATCTCTCATAGTAGATTTTCCGCCAAGCGAACCCCAAAATGGCGTAGCGTCGACATCATTTTGATTTATATAAATAAATAATATAATAATAATTTAGGTATTGTTTCATTTTTAGTAATAAAGAATGAAATGTAAAAATTTATATGTAAATATTTAATTATTTAATCTTTATTTTTATTTACTAAAAGTTTGAACAACTGGATTTCCACCACATTCACTATCTAAAATAGAAATAAATTCCATTGCTTTAGGTTTTACAAGATCTGCTGCCATAATACCATTCTATTGGTAAATATTAAGACCTAAATCTAAAACAAAGACATCGCTGGTGTTAAGAGAACTGATAAAGACTGGAATAGAAGTACATGTTAAAGTTTTGCCTACTAATTTAATATGGAAGAGTTGTGACTTATATTCAATTGTTTAACAATATTGAAACTACTATCAGCTCTACCATGAATAACGATATAGTTTTTAAAGTAAGAAATAAATAGTTGTAATTCATAATTTTGAATCAATTAAATAATGCTTAAATATAAATATAATTATAAATGTAAATGTTATTAATACTAATTATATATGTATATTTAATATTCTTTAGTTCTTTAATTTTTAAAAATTTACTTCACGGTATTTAACTGGTCCAGTTCCTAAGTTTATTAATTGAATATATTTATTTATTTATTTATTTTTTATTGAAAAAACAAAACAAAAAAAAAAAAGAACAAAAAAAAAAAAAAACAAGGACAAAAAACAACAACAATAACAACAAAAAAAACAGAATTATTAATTTTTTTTTATTAAAACAAAATAAAACAAAACAGAACAGAACAGAACAAAAAAACGAAACAAAATAAAATTAAATGTAAAAGAATAAAAAAATAAAAATAAAAAGCAATATTTCAAATATATTATTTTAAATATTATAAGATTAGCAGTAAATTTTTTACAATTATCGAGTTCAACAGTCTTATAAGCAGCTGTGCCAAAATCCAAATGCAGTTTGGGTTTCATATAGGTTTTAATATAAATCACGTGATTAAAAGTTATATAATGTCTTAATCCTTATAAAACTTTTAATATATTTTCAAAATTTTTAAAATTCTCCAAATTTTAAGTCCTTTAAATTATAAAAAATATTAAAATTTATAATATTTTTAAATATTTATTTATTTATATATTTATTTATTTATTTATAATTATCGTTGAGTGCCGGAATCTTCCCATTCTTTCTTAATTTCATCACTATCAAGTTTTAACATGTCTAACTGTAATTTTTTGTAAAAAATATAATAAAAATGAAAATTTACATTAATATTTAATTTATGTTATTTCTTTTAAGAGAATATTAAAGTTCATATTTGAAAAAAAAAAAATAAATATAGAATATTTTTTTTTTTTTTTTTTTTTTTTTTTTTTATGGACTGAAGACTTTTGTCTACGCCATATGTTAATATGGGTGTATGATTAACTGCCATACCGGTACGACGTCGGTGCTCTCAACTCCCCATAAACAAAGAAACTCCATATAGAAGCACCCTACACGATCCTTAAGGGAAAGCAGAGTCCACTATAGGTGGTGTTCTTGCCATCCCAGAGGAGCTGGAAACTGTAATCCTCTCAGACAAGGCTTACGCAATGGGATTCTTAAAGTGTTAGAAATATAGAAAACATTACCTACCTGAGTATCGAATCTAGTGCGTTTCGCAATCGTACATTTTGTAATGTGGCGTATTTTTATATATGGCTTGTTTTTTTAATAATAAAATAAATAATAATTAAATAAATAATAAATATTCTTTTTTTATATATATATAATTTATTAATATTTAATTATAAAAATAATTTTTTATAATTCTTTTTTAATAGAAGTTATTATTATTTCTTTTGAGATAGTTATTTAATAATATAGTATTGATATAATAAATATATATCTAATTAATTAGTAAAAATATTAACAAAAAATTAAATGGATGATTAATATTATATATATAATACATATGTAGGTAGCTAAATCAAGTTCATCAATGTCTATTCAATTAAGAAAAAAATAAATAATTTTTGGAAGAATAAACAATAAAAATAAAAATTAATATATATAATATTTAACCATTTAATAAAATAAAAATAAAATGTACATTTCGTTATTTTAAAGTAAATAAACTACTAATAAATTTTATTTCTTCAATTTACTTTAAATCTTTTTCATAGACTTTTTGGAATAACATAATTTTTGAATAAATTTATTTATTTATTTCTTTATTGCTAATGATAAGTATTTATTTTTTCTTTTATTTGTTATTTTTTTATATATAAATAAAAAAAATAAAAAATAATTTTTTTTTTAAGAAGAAAAAAAAATAGAAAATAATAATTAATATTTATTTAAATATTCCATTTTAGAATTTTAATTATTCAAAATTAAATAAGTATTTTAAATATTTTAAATAACATTAATTGATGAAGAATAAACTCTAAATTAATATGTTATAATTAAATGATATAATATAATATTAATGGTACTATATCTCAATATGTTAATATATTAATCAATTCAAATGTTGAAAAAATGTAATAAAGATATATATTTTTTTTTTTAAAAAGAAGGAAGATAAAATTTTAAAAAAAAATTTTTTTTTTAATTTAATATTTATTTAGTTTCAATATATATAATATGTATTGAAATATAATATGTATTTTGTATAATAAATTATAAAATATATATAAAAATAAAGATAATAAATTTTAATAAAATATTTAAAAAAAAAAAAAGAGAAAATAATAAATATTAATATAATAATAATAAAAATAATAATAAAGATATAATTAAAAATGTAAAAAGTAAAAAAAAAAATTATTATTATTATTATTATTATTTTTTTTATTTAATTTTTTGATCGATAATTAATAAATAATTTCTTATTTTCTGTTTTTGATATGTATAAAAGTCTTTGTAATGATTTAAAACATATAATAAAATTGATTGACTCAATTATAATTATATATTGACTATGGAAATATTATTAATCTATGTTTGAAAAAGTTTTACAGTTCAATTTGAATATATTTTTGAGTATTAATATATAATATTTAATAAAATAAAAATTTATATACAAGAATATATAATTAATATAAAAAAAATATTTAATATTTACTCTTATGAAAATAACAATAAGTAAAAAATTGAAATATAAATTAAATATAATTTTATAATGATTATAGAAAAAAAGAAGTAATAATATGAATAAATAAGAAATATAATTAAAATTTACAAACGAGAATAATAGTATTAATAATAATAATTATATATATAATATAAGTAATTGAAATATAATTTAAGTTATTTTTATTTTTATTTTTATTTTTATTTTTTTTTTCCTGTAAACAATACAAAACTAGAGATTAAAATAAATAAAAAATATATCTAAAACTTATGAAAATGAATATTATTTACCATATGAATTATAAATTCATTTATAAAAATAATATAATTTATTATTATTACTATTATTAATTTTTTTTTTAACCTTATTATAATAATAATGTACACTATTTATTTATTTCTGTTAATTATTTTATTTCATTTTTTTTTTAAAATTTTATTTTATTTTATTTATATATAAATTATTGCAGCTACAATAAATTAATAGTGATTAAATAATGAAAATAAATATATAAATTTAATTTATTTAAAAAAGTTATTAAAAATAAATAAGTTTTTAAATGATAATATTAAAGAATTAAATTATTTTTAATTATTAATATTGTTCTGTTTGTATAAAATGAACTCTATTTTATCTAATTATATATATATGATTATTAAGCAGTAATTAAGCAGTATTATAAATTAAAGATAACAAAAATTTCTATTTTATTAAATTTTATTTGATATTAATTCTTTATTATTCATCATCTTCATCTTCATCATCATCTTCATCATCATCATCATCTTCACCATCTTCTTCTTCGTTTTCTTCATCGTTGTTTTCTTCATCCTTTTCATCCTCTTCGTTTTCTTCATCTTTTTCATCTTCATCAACCTTTTTTATTGGCTCAAATTCAATTTTCTTAGCTTCATCAGGAAGTGAAGAATAAATTGGTAACGATATTGATTTATTGGTTTTAATAGAAAGACGTTGAATATTCTTCCATTTTCCTGGAACCTTTTCAACTATATAATTAATAGAATACATAATATTTTCTGCAATTTCTTCCGGAGTTTGATTAGTTAAACCAATTTTTATTGAACTAGTTTCATAATAAATAAAAATTTACATTAATATTAATATTTACACTTGTATTAAAAATATAAATACTTATAATAAACCTAATTATTACCTGCAACCACCACTATTAATAAAATAATAAGTTGAATTTAAAGCATTGGTAATTTCTTTTAATAAAATTCCTTTTCTCATTTTAATTGGAACAGGATTCCTTTTTTTTTTTTTTTTAAAAAAAAAAGAATAATACATTAATATTTTTATTATAAAATTAATAATTTTTCATTTTTTGCTTAAAAAATAATCTACATAACATATAATGATAAATTAATAATAAATGAAAAAAATAATGATTACTTCTTCTTTTCATAGAAGGATTTACCAATTAGCTTTGGTAAGATCGGAATAACACGGTCATCTGATAAAAATATGTCATATGAATTGCAAAGTTGTCTTTTGGCTTCATATGGCTTATACTTTTTCTTTAACTTTGTAACACCAATAACCTTATTCATTCAATATTATTTGATACATAAATTATTATTTAATTAATATATAATTTTCAAAATATTTATATTTAAAATATTAATAAGATAATAAAAAAAAAAAAAAAATTAAATAATAACAAAATATTAAAATATACTTTATTTATTCTTGTTATTCCTTGTTCTTTAAGCATTTCTTTGTATTCTGATTGTGGATCTTTTGTAATTAAACAAACTTCGGCATCTTTATTATAAATTGGGTATTTAAGTGGACTAATATTAATAAAATTTATTAAATTATATACAATATTTATATATAATTGTAAAAATTTATTCATATGAATTAATATTATTACATATACTGAAAATAAATAATATTATAATATAATTCATACATTCTGATTGGTTTTACTTTAGAATGTTCTGGAGGAATTTTAGTAGCTAATACAAGCCAAACTGGGGATTCATCTGCAAGTAAATCATTTTTTTTTGTTGTTTCAAAATATTTTAATAAAGCAGAAGTAGCTTTATTGACCTATATTATAACAAATTATTAAATTTAATATATTAATATTACCATTTTTTAAAAAAAAATTAATAATGAACATTCTTTTTTCATCATTTGATTATTTTTCATTTTATATATATATATATATATATTTTAATTAATGAAATATATATAATTCCTAATTTATATATTAACAGAATATATCATATTTTTTAATTCTTTTTACTTCTATATTTATTATTATTATTATTATTATTATTATTATTTTTTTTTTTGTAATTATTTCTTATTATTTAGGTAATTTGAATTTTATTAATTAGTTTTTAATGAGAATCGTTATTAAAAATATATTGTCAAATTTGTATATATTTTCATTTTTGTGTTAGTAAAACTTTTTTAATGTTTGCTTGAAATAAAAATTCAATAGTATATGTAATTATTTTTAATTGAATGAATTTTCTTTAATTTGATAATAATAATATATTATTCAAAATTAGAATCATTTTCTACTTTATTAATAGTATATCATTTCAATCATCGTTTTATTATTCAAAAGAAAATATTATGCTTATTAAGGATTTTGAATTTATTCGATTTTGTATAGCAATATTTAAATTTTATTATTTTTTTAATTTTTTGAAATTTAAATTTTTCATTTAAATTAGCTGATTTTAGATTTCATTACAAATTAATTTTATAATTTTATTTGTTGCATCAAATAAAAACATAATTTCTATAATTATTATTATTATCATTATTATTATTTATTTTTTTTTTTTTCGTTTTATATTAACCTGAGCTTCATTAAGTTCCATTTTACTTCTAATAACAAATTATTTAAAATTAATAATTTTATAAAAAAAAAAAAAATTAAAATTTAAAAATTTTTATAAATGATATAATTCACGAATAAAATTGATTTTTGGATATTAAAGTTTTTTTTTTTTTTTTTTTTTTTTTTTTTTTTTTTTTTTTTATAATAAATAATTTAAATTGAAATTAATTATACTACTAAATACAAATAATCATATATATATTTTTTATAACAGCAATAATGGCATAATTAGTGCTAAAGGTAAATAATATGTTAGGCCATAATTATATTTTTGCACCATTAATACAATATATATATTTAAAATAATAAGCCAGCCAATCAACTATTATATTGATTGATTTTTATCCTATTACAATTTAAAATTTTTTTAATCCACGAATCAAATTATAAATAAAATGTATTAATATTATTAATAATACTTTATCATTATTATTAATTACTATTATTAACTGATAGTTTTTGCTATTAATTATTAATTATTATTTATTTATTTATTTATTATTTATATATTTATTTATATATTCAGAGTTTTAAATAGATTTTTTTTTTTTTAAATTGTAATAATTTAATTTTTAAAATAATTTTTTTACTGTTACATATAAAAATTTAATATTAAATAGTTCTAACAATATTTTTATATTAATTTGATTTTTTTGATATTATTATATCAATATTAATTAAATTAATAGTAATTTAATAATTATAGATATTAATGACTAACAACAAAAACAATAATTAAAACAAAAACAAAAACTAGATAAAATATGATAATAAAAAGATATTATTTTATTTCTTTAACAAATATTATTTTATTTTATTATATAATTGGTTTATGAACAAATATTAAATATATTAGATTATTTTTATAATAATATTTTTTTTTTGTAAATAGATATAAATAAAAATAAAATATTATTAAATAATATTTAATAATATTTTAAGATATTCTATAATTTCATATAATATAATATATTCATAAAATTTATTATATTATTTTAAATGAAGGAATATAATATTTTTTATTATAATTTTTATTGATTGTATATGATTGTGATTTGATTGTATTTATAAATAATATAATTTATATAAATAAAGAAACAATTCTCCTTGAATTAAAATGGATTAAGCTTGACATTGTTGGATAAGCGTTATATTATCACCCTTTAGTAATATACGACCTATTTATACATATATCCATAAAATATTAATATTATATTTTACATCTAATATATAGAAAATATTAACTGATAATATAATAATATAATAATATAATAATTACCTAAAGGTTTTCTTGTTTTCTTTTTCATTGAAACTTCTTCTGCATCTCTTAAAACCAACTAATTATAATTTATATAATATATAATAAAAATTGTAATATAAATATTTATATTTTTTTTTTCATAATTTTATTTATTTTTATTTTTTTAAAGTAATAATATAATATATATGTTTTTATTAAATACATACATTCATGAATTCATCAAAACCAACAATAATACCTTCAATTCTAATATCAGTTTGTTCATATAACCAAACTTGAATTCTAGCGCTCTAAATATTATATATAATAGTATAATCATATAATAATGAATAATATATTATTTTTAAAAAATATTATTAATACTTAATATATATATTTTCAATATATATAATATAATTTATATTTTTTTTCAACTTACGGATTGTAAATATTTGAAAATTAAATTCTTTTTTGTTATGAAATTTTATTAAAAAAAAATAATAGTAAAAATAATAAAAATTATTAACATGATTTATAATTAATGTATTATAACTATAATTCTTTATTATATAAATTATTCCTTTAATTACTCTCAGAATATAACAATTTTATTAATTATAATTATTCATTTAAAAACAATTATTTAATGTTATTTACATAAATTTAAATATATAACTGTATTTTTTTTTTTTTTTTTTTTTTTTTTTTTTTTTTTGATATAAAAGTTGTTAAATCATTATTCATTTAATTAATCAAGAATATATATACACACACATATATATATATAAGTATTTAAATTTTTCATCACACTGAAATGTCATTATTATTATAAATTTTATTTATGACAATAAATGAATTAAGCTTTACTTTATTTAAAATATTGTATTTAGATTCTCCATTATTAAAGTTTCGTTAAAAATCATATATTATTTGAATAAGCTGTTGATCATCACTCAAAATTATTTTAGATGTTTGATCCTTAATAATCAATTTAAATAATATTATTTGTATACCCTTTTAGTTTTTGAATAATCTTTTTATCAATTTTATTTTACATATATTGCTTATAATGGGTTTTTTCTTTCTTTTTTTTAATTTAGCCTTTTTTTTTTCTTTTATTATTAAATTATTAAATACAATATGACTTTTTCATCAACTATTATATAGGAAAAACAATAAAATTAAAAGTTTTTAATTTTTCTTCTATATTATAAAACAGATGAATTAAAAAAATAAGTATTTACAATTGGTAATTGGGAGATCTTCTTGACTTTATTTGATTGCATTTTTATTATAAAATAAATATTTTAAATGTATAAATATATATAATAAATATTCAATTTTAAGGTATAAAAATATTTATAATATTTTAAAATATAAAAAAAGTGTATAAAGTTTTTTTTTTTTTTTTGTTTTTAATTTAGATTAAGAATTTACTTATTAACATAAAAAGGAAATTTATGTTACACGTGATAATTCACTTTATGTAAATTTAATGTAAATTCATATATTTGTATATTTTTATTTTTATTTTTTTTATTTTTATTTTTTTTTTCTAAAAATTCGATATTTTTTTATTTATTATAAAAAAAATAAAAAATTATAAATAAAATCTGTTCTTTTTTTTTTTTTTTTTTCAAAGAAAAGTTTTTGAATTAATTAAAAATCTTTATTATAGTGTATGCAAAATGGATGCCCCTTACGATGAAGTAATTATTAATTAATAAAATACTAAATTATTATATATTGTTAATTTATTAAATTAAGATTATTTAAATTATAGTTGTATTTATTAATAAATTATTAATATATATATAAACAAATTTCAAATTAAATTCGAAATTTGATTTTTCTTTTTGAAATTTTTAATTTTAATTTTTAATTTTATTTTTGAAAAAATATATATTAAACTATTCACTAAAATAATGATATTTTTTATAATACAAAATAGATTGAAATTGAAGATATGACTTTTGACGAAGAAAGACAAGTATATATTTATCCTTGTCCATGTGGTGATAAATTTGAAATTACAGTTGTAAGTATTTTTTTTATTTGTTATATTAAAAGTATATAATTTAATTATATATATATATATATATATTATTATAATAAGACCATTAATTTTATTTATGAAATAAAATTACTAAATTATTATTTTTAAATACATTATACTATTTTTCCATATCCCAATTTTTTATTTGACCGTCCCTTTTAATAAATAAATTTGTTTTTTTGTGGGTAAACAGGAACAATTGAGAGAGGGTGTAGATATTGCTCAATGTCCAAGTTGTAGTTTAATTATTAAAATTATCTATGACCCAAATGATTTCCTCGAAGAAGAGGAAGTCGTTGAAAATTAAAAAAAAAGTATCTATTCATTAATGATACTCCAAGCAAAAATAGAAAAATAATGTAAAAATAAATAATATTCGTCATTTAATAGATTAAAATTCTAATGATAAACACTTAATTTATTTTTTTTTTAAAAAAAAGCCATTCAAAAATTAATTTTGAAAAAAAAAATAATTACAGTATAGGAAAACATATGATAAAGTTATATATAAACATATTTCAAAAATGAAATATAATAGAAAGTAAATAAAATTATATAGTTAATAATTTATATATTAAAATCACTAATTATTAAAATAAAAAATATCATTTTCCAAGAATTAATGTATAATTAAAGTACTTATGTTATTATACTTAATTTTATGTATTAAATAATGATATTTAAATAAAATATATTATTATAATTATAAATATTTATTATAAAGGTTAAATTTCAATAATTATTAATTAAATTTATTATTATATTTTTTTCATTTTTTTTTAAAAAAATTTTTTTTTATTAGTATCCAATAATTAATTTAATGAAGGTTATTTATTGATGAATTTCTACGATGGTCGGATAAGGAGTTAAATACGGAGAAAGTTTTTTGACCATTAGATGATTATAATAAAAAAAAATTGTAGGAATTATTATTATAAAAAAAAATTAGATAATAAAGGAATTTATTATTATTATTATTATTGTTATTACTATAGTTGTTATAATTAATTAATTATTTATATATATTATATATTTTTTATATTATTCACTTTTATTTTCCAAAAAAAATTTAAAAATAATAAATTAAATATGTAAATTTTATTAATAATAATTTTTTTTTTTTTTTTCTAATATTAAAATTAATAAACTAGAAAGGAAAAGAAAAGAAATAAAGAAAAAAAAAAAAAAAAGAAAATTAAAATAAATAGATAATATCGGAATACTTTTTGATTTTTAATTTAAAAAAAATTTGTATATAAAATTTATAAATAATTCTTTATAGTCTCTATTAATAAAAAAAAAAAAGAGAAAAATAATTGTAAAAATAGTAAAATTTTACTATTTGTTTTTTAGAATATGCTAGATTCAATGTAGAAATAAAATTTAATTTTTATAAATTTTATTATTTATTATCAATTTAGCAGTTGTGACAATGAAATCATGTGATTGATTTATTAATTGTAATATACTATTAATTAAATATTATAAAAATATTTAATTATTATAATTAGATAAAAAAAAATACATTGAAAAATGTATCATTCTATAATCTATAAATAAATAAAGTATCAATAAATATTTAAAAAGATGTTTGATGTTTAAATAAATATTTATTGATACTTTATTTATGTATAAATGAAGAATTTTATAATATTCAAATTTCTATTTTAGGGACTTTAAAATTATGAATTAATTTTTAATTTTATTCAGAAATTTATATTCATATTTTCTTTTTTTAATTTAAAATAAATATATATATTTTACAATGCATCTTGATATAAAGAAAATCTAGTTGAAATAAAATTCATTATAACAATAACATTGATGTTATGAGTCTTTTTTTTTTAAATATTATAAAAATTTAATTTATTTTTTCATTATTACAATTTTAATTTAATACACCTTTTTTAAAGATGAAAATAATAATAGGATTAATTTTTATTATTAAATAATTTTTTTTTTTAAATTTTTTTATTGCTATATTTTATTTTTTAATAAATTAAAAAATCTATATAATGCAATATTTATAATAAATAATAAATAATAAATAATAAATAATAAATAATAAATAATAAATAATAAATAATAAACAATAAATAATAAATAATAAATAATAAATAATAAATAATAAATAATAAATAATAAATAATAATAAATAATAAATAATAAATAATAAATAATAAATAATAAATAATAAATTATAAATAATAATACTATAAAAGAAAGAAATACCTTATATTCATATGGTTTTTCTTTTTCCTTTAATTATTATAATTATTATTTTATTTTATTATTTTTTTTAAATTCTATTTTGATAAATAATAAAATTTACAATTTATAATTAATTATATTAAATTTAATAATTATCAAATTTCCAAATGGAAGCCAAAAAGTCTATTTCTATTTCAAACAAACATTGTATAAAGAATTTTAAAGTTCATCCGCTTGATATTTATGAATTTATATAATTTGTAATATATATATTTAATAATTAATTTAAAAATATTATAAATGAAATATATGTTTACACTATTTAACAACAGTATAAAAAGTTATTCTATACTTTAGCCTAATAAAAAAAACTTTTTAATGATTATTAATATAGAAAAAAATCAATATATTTTCTATGATACAAAATAATACTATTATTAATAAAAATGATTAAAAAAATATATATTTTCAAAAATATTTATTATTAATAATGTTAATAACACATGAAATTAATTTATATTTCTAACTTAAATTATTATTTATTTTATATATTTAATTTATATTTGTTAAGTTTGATATTTTTATTTTAATTGCTTCATTATTATTGAACAATTAAATGATTTAAATATTTGATTAATAATAATTAAATAATTTAAATTATAAAAATGATACATATATTCATATAAATTTATAATATATATTATAATTTTATTTATCATTTATTATATTATTTATTATATATTATGTTATTTACGATTTATTTTTATTTTTATTTTTATTATATTTTTTTTTTTATTTTATTTTTTATTTTTTATTTTTTTTTTTTTTTTCATTATTTATAATAAGGAAAAAAAGATACTATATTTGAAAATAACTACAGTAGAAACAAAACGAACTAAAATAATATATACATAAATATATAGAATTAGAATTAAATATTATTAAAAAAAAAAATAGTTTTCAAAAAATTTACATAATTTTTGAAATATACATTTTAAGATAATTATATAAATAAAATTAATATCAATTTGAAAAAAAAAAAGTATTTTACAATATAACTTTTATATTTTTCTTGGAATTTATAATTCATATATATACATATATACATATATTACGTTCACATTATTAATTTACTTTATATAAAAGAAATTCTAAAATATGGATATCAATTTATTAAAAGGATCGATAGCTAAATTATTGCTTTCATTATTAATGGGTTTTCCATTTTCAATTATTTATAGAATTATATTTATTAAAAATAAAAAAGGAAATGAATTTCAAAGAAATTTATATACATTCGTTACAGGATTTATTATGTCAATAATATTTAATGGCAAAGATTTTTATCATCCATTTGTAACTTTAATTGGAACATATCTTATTATTCAATATATCAAAAACCCAAAACATATTATTATAGTAAGTTGGGTATTTAATTTCGGATATTTATTAATATCGTATTATATGTACAGTTCTACAGACTATGATTTAAATTGGCTAACACCTCAATCTGTTATATGTTTGAGACTTATTGGTTTAAGTATGGATTATGCCGATGGTCAAGAAAAACAGGATGAAAAAAATAAAAAGCCAAGCCGTACAGTATATACAGGTTTGACCCCACCAACACAATGGCCAATTAGTGAAAAACCACAGTTTATCGAAATGTTAGGTTATTGTTATTTTTATGGAACATCTATTACTGGACCCCAGTTTTCCTTTAGACGCTATAAGAAATTTATAAGTTTTGAGTTATTTAATACTAAGGATGTTTCATTAGAAAAGGATTTAGATAAGCTATTTAATTCATCTTTTAATAGTAGTATTTTACATATTCTTAGAGGTATTCTTTATATTATCATTTTCTATATTGTAAGTGGTTATTTCTATTCAAGCTTCCTATTAACAAAAGAATTTGCACAATATAATATCTGGAAAAAGTTGGCATATACTTGGGTAACAGGAAAATATGTTCTTTTTAAAGTAAGCCAAATTTAATTTATTATTTCTATTACTGTAAATGGTTATTATAATTATTATAATCATTTTAACTTAACATTTTTTAACTAACTATTTAATAATAAATAATATATATATGTTTATAAACAAATTTAAAATTATAAATTCATATAGTACTTTGGTATATGGATGCTAGTAGAATCTCAATGTATTATTAATATGATTGAATTTGATGGTACTAATTCAAAAGGAAATGATTATAAATGGGACGCTATTGATAATCTTAAACCCTTACAATTTGAATTTGCTTTTACTTTGGATGATTTAGTTACTTCATATAATATTAAAACAAATATGTGGGGAAAACACTATGTTTATAAGAGATTTGCATTTTTAGGAAATAAACAATTATCTACATTAATTAATTTAACTTTCCTTTCAATATGGCATGGTTTTCATATTGGTTATCCCATTAGTTTTTACTTTGAATATATATTATTTGTAATGCAAAGTATTTTTAGGTACTGGTTTAGACCAATAAATCAATATATGGCCAGAAATTTAGAAACTAATACATCTACGTTTTTCAGGATTCAATATCTTATATATCATGGTATTTGTACTATCTTAACTTTAGGAGGTATTGCCTATCCATTAATAGCTTTTGATCTTCTTACCTGGAATAAAATCAAACAAGCTTATAATAACTTATATTGGATAGGCCATATTTTAGCCGTCATAGTTATTGGATCTCATATAATTTTCCTTAAAGTTAAAGGCTTATTAAAAAATAAGAAAAAAGTAGAAAAAATTGAATAAATAGTACAGAACAACAATAGCATAATATATATGTATATATTTAAAAGATGAAAGTGTATTAGCGTATTATAGAATAATATAGTATAGTATAGATTGTAATTGTAGTAATAACAATAATAAACAAAATAAAATAAGTAAGGTTAAAATAAAATAAAATAAAGTTAAAAATAAAAATAAAAATAAAGATAAAAATAAAAATAAAAATAAAAATAAAAATAAAAATAAAAATAAAATAAAAAAAATAAAAATAAAAAAGAAAAAATTAATAAAAAAATTAATAATAATAAATAAATAAATAAATAAATAAATAAAATTAATAATTAGAAAAAATATACATATGTTTTAATTTATTTTGGTTTGTTTATTAATTTATTATTAATTTATTAATATTTCGATTTATTCATTTATTTTATTTTATTTTATTTTATTTTTTTATTTTTTTTTTTTTTTTTCTATATATTTTATTATTATTGATATTATTATTATTATTTATTAGTATAGTTAACATTATGATATGTGAGATTTCCTTTTTATCTTATAATAAATGGTATTATTATTTTTAAAATTATTATTATAAATTTTTAATATTATATAAACTTTTTATATAAACAAAATAAAATTAAAATTTGAATATTTTGTAATATTTATAAAAATAAAAAAAAAAAAAAAAAAAAAAAAATATATATATATATATATATATATATATATAAAACAAACAAATAAAAATATAGCTAACTGTTTTATTTATTTAGTTATTTTTTTTTAATTATATACAATATAACAAAATATTTATAGGAAGTTTTTTTTTTTTGTTTGCTTTGTTTTGTTTGTATTGATTTGTTTGTTTTGTTTGTCTTTTTTTTTTTTTTTTTTTTTTTTTTTTTTTTTTTTTTTTTTTTTTTTAAATTTTCATTATTATATTGCTATTATTTACTTATTTATAAAAAAAAAAAAAGATTTAAAGAACACCCTTTTGCTTTAATAATGCTATGAAACGGTTATACTTTTCACGTAATTGACTATTCAATTTATATAATTCATCATACTTTTCATCCTTTTGCTTGAGAGCTTCTTCATGCTCTTCCATCATATTCAACATCTTCTTATTTGTATTTTCTAATTTAAGTTGAACACGTTCTAATTCACGTTTAAGAGAATCATTTTCCATCTTAATATTATTAGTTTCTTCTTCAACAGCAGCAAACTTTTTACGAAGATTAGTTAATGTTTCCTTATTAATTTCTAATTCACTACGAATTTCTTCAAGTTGTTTAGTAAGGTTGGCTTCATTCTCATCCTTTTCTTTTTTATATTCTTCATATTCTTCGGTAATATTAATTTTTTCAGTTTCAATCTTATCCATTTCAGTGTAGAGTTTAAAGATTTGTCCGGAAAGTGATTGAACAACTTCTTCATGATTGGCATGAGAAAGTTTTCGTGAAAGTTCTCTATCAACAAGAGCAAGCTTCTTAATACTATCACTTCTAGATTCAAGCTCTTCTGGTGAAAGTGGCTCTGGTTCCTTTGTAAATTGTTCTTGATTATTATTACTGTTCTTTTGGTATTCTTCTACCTTTTGTTGTAACGATTTCATTTCTTCTTCCTTCTTTAGAAGATCCATTTGGAATGTCTTATTTTCTTCTCTTAATTGATCCATCATTTGTGATGATTCTTCTAATTTGTAAGAAAGTTCTTTAACTCTATCGTTATAGTGTTGATTTTGTGACTTCATATCAGTCACTTCATTAGAATTTTGATTGAGTTCCTTTTCCTTGCTTTCTAAAGACTTTTTAGCTTCTTCTAATGATTTTTCAAGGGATTCGATACGATTTATATGATCTTCTTCTTGATCCTCTTTAGTCTTAAGTAACAATTTAGTTTCATTTATCATTTGTTCTAATTCCATATTTCTTTCATTTAGAATATTCATTTCTTCAGATTGTTTATTCCAAGATAATTCGTTACTTGAAATCATGGATTCAAGCTCACGAATCTTTTCCTTTAATTGATTTTCGCGTTCCATAAATTCATTTCTATTTGTTTCAGAAACGGATTGTTGTAATTCACGACGAAGATTTTCAATTTCTTCTTCTTTTTTACTAAGCATCTTATTCATTTCATCAGAAACATTATCCTTAAGACTTTCTTCCAATGCACTATTCTTTTTTTTGATATCCTCAAGACATTCAGTGGTATAATCAAGTTTTTCTGATAAGTTATCAATCTTTATACGGGATTGAGTTTGAATGGCTTCAACCATACTACGATAAACCTCCTTCACATGTTCAACTTTTTTTTCTAATCTATCATTATTATCTTTCATCTTGTGAAGTGAATCTTCACTCTTTTCAAGTTTCTTTAAACATTCTTTGTATTTATCATCTGTTTCTAAATAGAGATTCTTATTCATATTAATTTCTTCCTTATACTTTTCAATTTCATTTAACATTTCTTTTCTGGTTTCACTGGATTCAAAACTATCAATGAGATTAATCTCTTTAATAATTAATTGATTTTCATCATCAAAGTAAACAGTATCAGATTCTGGGGTACTTTTATTGCTATTTGTACTGACATCAATCATACTGGAACGATTATTCGTAGTTGTTGTTTTTGCAATCAACTTGTTTCTTTCCTCATTCCATTTAGATAGAACAACTTTCATTCTTGCTTCTTGTTTTTCATTCTTTTCGATAACTTCATTAAGATAATTCTTTAAACTTGTAATATGATTATTCTTTTTAACACAAGTATCTTGTAATTTATCATTTTCTTTTTTTAATTCAAGGTATTGTACATTCAATGAAGATAACTCATTGTCAATTTTATCATAATCATCCTTAATAGATTTATTTTGATCATTAATATTACGTTGTTCTTCTAAATCCATTAAAATTTGTTTATTTTCATTAGTTAATTTTTCTACTAAATCAGTTTCATTTTTTAATTGACTATTAAGAGAAGTTATTTCCTTATTTTTATAAGCAATATCTTGGTCAGTTTTTTCTACTAAAGAATTATAGTTCTGAACAGATAATTCATAATCTAAAGTAATTTTTCTTTTTTCTTTTTCATATTGTTGACATTGTTCAGTTAATTCACGAACTTGTTCATTTAAATTAGAGACAACAACATCATGTTGATCATCAATTTGTTGGGTTAATTCTTGACATTGCTGTTCTAAGTTTTCGCATTTTGTTCTTTCATCCTGTAATTGATTTTCTAATTCTTTAAATTCATATAATTTATCATCGTAACTTCTTTTGAAATCTCCCAATTTCATTTTAACTAATTTTGTTTCTTCTTCAGCGTCTTCCTTTTGAATAAGAATTGCTTCAAGTTTAGAATTTAATACTGATAGACTATCTTCTAAATTATCTTTTTCATTTTTTGTTCTAGCCATTTCATTAAGAAGCTTTGAAATTCGCTCTTGTAAACGTAATTCTTGTTTTTGAAAAGAATCTATATTGGTAACTAATAATTCAGCTGCTGTGACATTACGAGGTGATTTATTTACAAACATTGAATCACTATTTGCAAGATATTGAAATGATTTCCAATAGCTTTTTCTATTTATATCACGATTAGTAATATACTTGGATAAAATTTGGCGTTCCAGGGAATTATCCGTCTTTTAATATTAAGCATTTGAAATAATTATTAAATATTTAAGAAATATTATATATTAATATATATTATTATGAAAAAGTTAATAAATACTTGATTAATTAAATTCATTTAAAATTTTTAATAATTAAAATAAAATTTCAAATTTATTATAATATATATATATATATTTTCAAAATAAATAAATAATTAAATAAATTAAAAAAAAAAAAAAATACATCATTTTGTTGTTGTTTTACGAAATTTATTTCATTTTGACATTTTTCTTTTTCAGCATTTATAAGTTCTTTGCAAGCATCTTGATATCTTCTTACATCATTATTACAAGTATTTGATAATGATTCAACTAATTGAAAATAATTAAATAAATATAATATTTTATTAATTTCAAATATTTTTTTTTTTAAATATATATTTATTATTATAATTATTGCTATATTTATTTAAAAACAATTTTACTAACCTGCTTGTAAAGCACTGACTACTTTATTTGGATTATAGGAATTTAACGCTAAATTTATGATATTTTTAATTTCAATTTGAATATTTTCTAGAGTTCTATGATTTAACTCGGAAAGTTCTTGTTCTTTCTTTATTTATAGTTCATTTATTTTATTTTATTTAATTTAATATATTATATAAATTTTTCATTTATTAAAATATGTTTATATTTAGAAATAATAATAATAAATACATATTTGTGAAAGTATATAAATAGATTAATTATAAATAATATATATATAGTAATTTAATTTGAAAATTACCCTTTGAAGAGAGTATAAATCCTTTTCAGATATATATCCACTCATGAAAATATTTTATATTTATTATTAAAATATGATTTGAACTTCAGATCTATTTATGTAAATATATATATTATATATGTATATATGCATATATCATAAGAATAAAAAAAAAAAAAAAGGATAAAATTAAAATTGTAAATATTTTATTTAATGATAAAAATAATATTTTATTTATATTCAAAAGTTTTATTATATAAATAAATAAATAAATAAATAAATAAATAAATATTTAAATTATAAATATATAAAGTTATTGGAATTTTTCAATTAATAAACATTGTTTTATTTTATTTTACTTTAGGAAATATTATATTTTAAATGAAATTTTAAAACTATCCCATATTTTCAGATAATCTTTTATTTAAAAAACAATATTAATAATTATTCTATAATTTTTATGATTTTTGTGGTTCATATAAATACTCTATAAATATTTTGGTATTCTTTCTTTCTTTCTTTTTTTTATTTTTTTTTTTAAATTTCATGAAAAATAAGAATTTATATTTTTTTTTTTTTCCAGTAAATTTTTGTAATTTAATTATTTTGTCATTTCATTTGTTTTGCTTATTGTTATTATATATATATATATTTTAAAAAAAAGACATGTATGGTAGGAAGCCCCATCGTATTAAAATAATATATAATTAACTTGAATTTTAATAAATTTGAATAATTTATAAAAATTCTTTATGTATTTAATAATATTAAAATCTATTTAAATTATTTTCTACTTATATCAATAAATTTTAAAATATCTTTATTTATATTATTCATAATACAATAATATTTCTTATTTGTTTATTTCTTTTTTTAATTTCATATTATAAAAATATTTTTTTCTATTTTAATCCTTACTGAAATAAAATAAACAAAATTATTATAGCGCTCAAAATAAAATATTTTAAAATTTAGATATTATTATAAGATTGATTTCCTTTTAATATATATATATATATATATATATTTTTTTTTTTTTTTTTTAATTTTTTTTTTTATTTTGTTTTTTATTTTATTTTTTTTATTTTAATTTTTATTTATTTTTATATTTTTATTTATTTTTTTTTTTTATTTTTTTTATGAAATAGTTTTAATCTCGTATTTATTAATTACATATATTATATTAAAATTAATTATAATTCAATATATTACATTAAATTTACAATATATAATCATTAATTTGAAAAAAAATATAATTATTTAATTAGTTATTTTATTATTATTATTATGATGATGATGATGATGTTTATTTAATAAAAAGTGACATTTACATTACAGTGAATAATATTTTTGATTTTCTTTGTTTTTCTAGCATGATTTTGACTAAAGTTCAATAAATTATTTTATTATTTTTTTTTTAAATAAAACTAATGGAGGTAGTAATAATAATAGTAAATATATATAGTAGTAGTGATTATAAAAAATTAAATATATTTATATTTAGTTTTTACTTAATAATATTTATTTTCTTTTTTGTGTAACACGATAAAAAAATTTATGAAAATAATAAATATAATATTCATTAATTAATATTTTATTAATTTTTTTTTTAAAAAATAAAAAGTAAATTTTATATATTTATTTTAAAAAAACAAAAAATAAAATAAAATAAATAAAAAAAAAAAAAAAAAAAAAAAAAAAAATTTGATTTAAAATATGGATTAATAATTTTTTATAATTTTATAATAAAGATACTAAATTATCTAAAAATCAAATATTTTGTTACATAAATAATCCTTTAATATCAATTAATATATATTATATATAATAATTATATATATATATTTTAAATATCGCAATCTAAAAATTTATATGTATATAGAAGAGCAAACAGTAGCATTAAAAATAAAATCCTGTTTATTATAAATAGTTAATTATGTTTTAAAACTAGAAATATTGATAAGTTACATTGAGATAATTATTTTAGTTAAAGAAGATATTTCAAATATAAATTTTAGTAACTATATAACTTATTTTGATATTAATTTAGAAATTGGTATTATTTAAACTTTTTATATATTTTTTTGTTATAATAAATTACTGTTATATATGTATATATAATTAAATATTGTAAATATATAATTTCTTTCTTTTTTATGTAATATATATATTTCATAAAAAGAGAAAAAAATTCATTCAAAAAAGTCAAAATGTTAAAGAACTTCTATTATTAGTTTTTCTACTTCTTCTTGGGGTAAATTAATAAAAATTGAATAATTTTCTATACTTGAAGGAGTTTTAGGTAGAAATCATACTATCTTATTTATAGATGGTTATTTCTTTGTTTTATTTTATTATGTTTAATTAATAGAAATGATATTAATATTCTTAAACTATTTAACTGCAATTATTTTTATATAAATACTTCTAATATAATACTTAGTCTGTTATACATTATTTTTTATTATTATGTTATTAAATGTATGTAATTCTAATCTATTTATTATATATAATTAAAATAAATAATAATTAAGACAAATGGAACATGTATTCTCTTCTCAAAAAAGATTAATGCTTAATGTTTAATAAATATATAAATAACAATAATTATAATAATGATTATAATAGTAATAGTAATAATAATTATAATAATAATGTGTATAACAATTATATAAAAATTATTTGTATATTATTTATCTACTTATATGTATATATTTATTATTTTTTATGAAAATATTATAAGTAGATCAATAATATAAAAACAATTTTTATATAATTGTAAAATATAATTAATATATAAATATAAGTTAATTTGATTATTTTTTTTTATAATAAAAAATAATAAATATATAAATATAAGTAAATTTGATTTTTTTTTTTTTTTTGAATAAAAATAGATGCTAAAAAAATATAATAATTTAATTAAAAACGTGCTTTTGTGTAACAAACTTTATTTTTAATATAGTAAATAAAATATAAAAAATATGTATAGAATAATAATTATTTTAGAATTTTTTTTTTTTAAATATATATTTTATTATCCTTATAAAGTTTTAGTTTTAGATATATTTATAATAAAAATTAATGTTAAGTTTAATAATAAAAATCTATTTTTTTTTTTTTTTTTTTTTTTTTAATAAAAAAATAATATTTTTAAAGAATCTTATATTTTAGAAATAAAATGAAAAATTGATATTAAAAAAAAAAGTAATAAAATATTTTTTTAAATCTATATAAAGTTAAAGAAATAAATGAATAATAATAGTATCAAATATTTTTAAATAATTTAACAATAAGTGGTTAATGAAATTGTAATATAATTAAAAAAAAAAAAGCCTAAATAAATAAAATTAAGTTGAATTAAAGTAATAAATTTGTTTAATATATGGATAGTCTTTTTTTTTTTTTTTTTTTTTTTAAAAAAAAAAAAAAAAAAAAAAAAAGACTATTAATATATTTAATGATAAAAATAAAATAAAGATTAACAACCTATAGTGATTTATTTTTTTTAAATATTTTAAATAATAGGAGATACAAAAGTTTGAAATATTGATATTTTATATTAATTTTACAATTGTAAAATAACAAATAACAAATAAGAAATAAAAAAAAATAAAAATGATTAATATTTTATATAATAATTCGTTTAATAAATACAACAGAGTGAATAAAAATTGAATTAATTATACATTTATATCAATATATATCTTTTAAAAATATATCAACAGAAGAATTGCACTTATTTTATATTACTGATAACCTTTGAAGTAAAAGAAGAAAAACAAATATATATAAATATATATTTTATGTATCAAAATATCAAAAATTATAAATTTAAATATTTTTTTTTATTTTGATTATTATTGGTCAGATTTAACAACAAAAATATAAATTTATATATATTTATAATAAAATAAATTAATATATTAATAAATTTTTTATAAAAATTTTAAAAGTAAAAATGGAAATTCAATAAATAACTAAATAAATAACTAAATAAATAACTAAATAAATAACTAAATAAATAACTAAAAATGAATATACTTAAAAATGTATGGGTTAGATAAATGTAAAAATTTGTGAATATAAAATTAAATTTAAAATTTAATATATTATTATATATAGATGATTGATTGAAATATATATATATATATATATTTTTTTTTTTTTTTTTTTTTTTTTTTTTTTTTTTAAAATTTTAAATTGATAAACAGTATTCTATTAATTATAGAGAAAGGTTGAACTATCTATATTTTCTGTAAGTAATAGGAACCTTGAATGTTGATTAGCGAATTTTATGTTGTGTA
Source organism: Neocallimastix lanati (nom. inval.) (assembly GCA_016946835.1). Taxonomy (NCBI): domain Eukaryota; kingdom Fungi; phylum Neocallimastigomycota; class Neocallimastigomycetes; order Neocallimastigales; family Neocallimastigaceae; genus Neocallimastix; species Neocallimastix lanati (nom. inval.). The sequence continues at coordinate 55,096 of JACVTC010000055.1, read as the reverse complement.
ATTGTTTTATTTTAAAATTTAAAAATGAAAAGATTTTTAAATTTTATTACTTAAATTATATTAAAAATAAATTACAACAGGAATATAATTTATTTTAATAATTTTATTAAAATTAATATATACTTTCAAGCCTTTATATTGATATATTAATATTAATATTTTATTTAGATAATATATTTTTATTATTTTTTTAATATAATCTTTTTTTTTTTTTTTTTTTTTTTTTTTTTTTCGTTTCCTTTATTTTCTATTTAATAATTATAAAATAAGAATTAACTATTTTTTTTTTGTATAATATAATTTAATATTATATATTTAATTGTAAACTATAATTATAATAATATTTAAATATAAAAATAACCAAAAAACATTTTTTTTTGTCTTACACTTGCTTTAATTTAAATTAATAGTTAAAATAAATTTGTATATATAAAATGGAAGAAGACGATAATTCCTATGATTTTGATAACTGGCATCAAAATGTTCCAGTTGATGAAGATGAACTTAAAAGAAAATTAAAAAAAAAGAGAAAGGCTGAACATAAAAAAATAAGAGAGGAAGCTAAAAGGAAGAAAGAGGAAGAAGAAAAAAAAAAGGAAGGTAGCGATAATGAAAGTAGTGATGAGGAAGTTGATGAAGAACAAGCTAAAAGAGAAAGAAGAAAAGAAAAAAGAGAAAAGAAAAAGGAAAAAAAGAAGGAAAAAAAAGAAAAGAAAAGAAAGAGAGAAGAAGCTGAAATAACAGGAGAACCACTTGATTCAGATGAAGATAGTAATAAAAAACAAAAGAAAGAAAATAGTGCTAATGGTAAAAAAGGTGAATTTGGTGTTTGGGTTGGTAATTTAGCATTTTCAACAACAGAAGAAATGTTAAAAAAATTCTTTGCTAATTGTGGTACAATCACTAGAATAAATCTTCCAATAAATAAGAAAACTAAAAATAATAAAGGGTAAATATTATTATAATTATAATTATTATTTATATTAATATACGTATATAATTTTATCATATAATTAATGAAGAGTGATGATGAAATTTTAGAATTAAAATTCATTTATGCAATAATAAAAAGTAAAAGTGGAATCAATGGAATAATATTATAATGATGTATTGAAGTGAAAAAGGAATTAACAATAAAATATTTTAGAAAATATCATTTTAAACGATAAATATATATGTTTAATTATCATTTTTTATTTATTTTTGCTTTTTTTTTTTTTTTTTTTTTTTTTTTTTTTTTTTTTTTATTTTTTTGTTTTTCTTAAAAAAAAAGATTAATTATAAATGAATTTTAAATAAATTTCTTTTAATATTGAAAATATAACTTTTTAAATTAATAAAACCTCGAATATATTTTTAATATATTTAATATACGTTTGATAAAAAAAAAAAAAAAAAAAAATAATAATAATAATAATAATAATAATAATAATAATAATAATAATAATAATAATAATAATAATAATAATAATAATAATAATAATAATAATAATAATAATAATAATCATAATAATCATAATAATCATAATAATCATAATAATAATAATAATCATAATAATAATAATAACTATTAAAAGATGACATTATATTGAAATTTTTATTTAAACCTATTCTTTAATAGTTAGATATTTAAATAATTAATTTTAATTGTGTAAATGTGTATAAAAATTATTTATATTATAATATAAAGAACTATTAAGGAAACTATTATCGTATAAATCCAAACTTTTTTTTTTTATTTTTATTTTTTATTTTAATTATAATAAATACAATATTATAATATCAGTATTATTTAAATTTCATATTTTACTAATATTTTTTTTATTTTTATTTTTTTTATATAAAAATATAATAATAATAATAATAATAATAATAATAATAATAATAATATATATATATATTTAAAATTATATTTAAAATTTATAGATTTGCTTATATTGATTTCGAAGATGAAGAATCAATGAAAAAAGCTATAGAATTATCAGAACAAACACTTGAAAATAGAAATTTACTTATTAAATCTTCAAAAGATTTTAGAGGTAGACCTTCCAAAAATTCAAATAATAACAACAGTAATAATAACAATAATAATTCCAATTCATCGTCAGGAAAGACTGGTGGTAAACCAAATAATAATAATAAAAAGGAAAGCCCAACACTTTTTATTGGCAATTTACCCTATGCTGCAACAGCAGATGGTATCTCTAAATGTTTTAATGAATTTGGAGAAATTAGTAATGTCAGAGTTGCTACATTTGAAGATAATCAAGAAAAATGTAAAGGGTAAGAATTTATTTATTTATTTATTTATTTATTTATTATTATTTTTTTTTTATATTATTTTTATTTTTATTTTATTTTATTTTATTTTTATTTTTTTATTTTTTATTTTTATTTTTATTTTATTTATTAAATCATTTTGTTTTAATAGTAAATATTTATTTAATTCTATAATATATATTTATATTTATATGAATTAGTTTTTAATATATAGAATTTTTCTTTCTTTTTTTTTTTTTTTTTTTTTTTTTTTTAAATAATTACAATATATTTATTTTTTTTTTTTTAAAATATATATATATATATATTTAAAATA
>JACVTC010000055.1:0-50000 GCA_016946835.1 Neocallimastix lanati (nom. inval.) | reverse complement strand
CTGTAAAATTTCAAAATTAAAGAGAAAATCTCATAATGGAAACCCTCCAAAGGCATCAAGAATTCTCGAAAAAAAAAATCATTCATTCAGATGTATTGGGACCTATTAACAAATCAGTTACTGGCAAAAGTTATATTCTCACTTTCTTAGGTGAATATAGTAGAAAATCCTGGATCTATCGAATTGAAAAGAAATCTGAAGTCTCAAGACTTGTTATTCAATTCTTTAACTTCATTAAAACACAATTCCATCACAAGATTAAATATTATAAAACTGATAATATAATGGAAAGGAGTTCAAGAACAAAAGAATAGAATAATTATTTCAAAAAGAATGAAATTAAGAAGATTTACTCTTCACCATATCATCCTCAAAACAATGGTATGGCTGAAAAGTTAAACTATAATATTATAGAATGTACAAAAACTATGTAGCATTGGAGTAAACTATGAGTCAAATTCTGAGATTTTTCAGTGACTTTTGCAAATTTTATATATATAACATAAATATTTATAAAGGAATTTCCAATTTAATTCCAAACGAAGTATTTTTCAACAAAACAGTTGATTTGAAATATATTAGAACTTTTGGATGAGACGCATATTATAAGGACATCTCCCAAAATAAGAATAGATTTGAATCAAATGTGAAGAAAGGTATAATCTTAGGAATCAACTTTGAATCTCACTGTTATATGATCATGAATTATTGTGATCACAGCATACACTCAGTAAGAGAAGCAGTTTTTTTTTTGACAGAACATCAACCAGCAAATATCACAATCAAGGATAATAACATCAACATTGATATTGGAACACTACAACCTACCAATTTTCGAAAATGATGTTCATTCCAAGATCAACATTAATAATATTATCTTCAAATCCCAAAACAACAACGAAACTAATAACACACACAACAATCAAACCACTGAACAAAACTAGTATAAATGAGGATCAAGAAATTATTGATCAAAATAATTCTTCAAATAATTATTCCAATAACATTACAGAAGAAGGTAATTTCGACAACATGAATGAAGAATCTTTTAAAGATTTACAAGATAATATGGAAGATATAATCCATGACTTCCATTCATTTAAGTTGTCTCAAGATAATAATTTTTAGTATCTACCTAAAACAACTTCAATAGAAGACCATAGTTTCTATTTTTTTGATATTAATCCCTACCTAAAACAAAATGAAGATAACTCACTTAATCCAACCATTAAAAGAAAAACTAATGAAGAAATACACATAACAAATAAGAAACCCAATAATGATCAATATATATTTTAATAAATCAACCAAAAGAAAACATGATTGTCTAAGCAATATCGATTTTATCAACACAGACTTTGACAATTCTGAAAAAAAAAAATATAGACCAGATGAATTACATCATAACTATCTTCCTGTGAAGAGACCAAGATCTCCACTCACCAACGCAGAAACAAAGGAACATGATCCTGAAAATTTACACAAAGAAATCTCAAATATTAAACTTGATACTTCACTTACATTCAAGGATGCAACAGAAGGAGAGGATAAAGAACAATGGCTAGAGGTCATTAACAGTGAATTAGAAAAAAAAAACCTCTATACTAACAATATTATGACCTTTGTGAAAAAAACCATTCTCCTAGGAAAGAAACCAATCTCTACAAAATGGGTTTTCAATATCAAAAAAAAAAAAAAGGGATAGAAACAACAACATTACAAAATACAAAGCTAGGCTAGTAGCCAGAGGTTTCGTTCAGATAAGAGGTGTCTACTACGAATTAATGTTCTCTCCAACTTTAAATATAGATTGCTTAAAAATTAATTTTAGCTTTGGTAACCAAGCACAAATGAAGTACTTATCAACTAGATGTAAAAGGCCACCTATCTAAATGCAAGTCTGGATAAAGAAATTTTTATAACCAATCTACCTGGTGATAGAAACTACAAGAAAAGATATTGGAGACTTAAATAAAGCCCTCTATGGATTCAAGCTATCCGGTAGAAGATGGAATGAAACTATCACAGAACACCTAAAAAAAAAAAATGGATTTACCCAGCTTATTTCCGAACTGTGCATTTTAAAAAAGGTAAAGAACAGTAAAGTATCATATATCATCAGACTTAATGCTGATGATATGATTATTTACTGGTAACAATTACGACATAAAAAGAAACCATAGGAATTATTAATAATAAAATATAAAATTTCAAAATGTAACCCAATTGATTATATCTTTGAAATCAATGTACAACAACAAGGATTTTATTATTCAATATCCCAATAAGGATCTATAGAGGATATACTTAAAAAGAATTTAACATATCTAACACAAGAAAAAGTTAAATACTGGAAATATACAAAATGAAAACAATACACTATTTAATAGAGTAACATACAAGAGTGCATTGGGCTCATTAATCTATCTGGCTAAATGCACACGTTCGGATATCTCATTTGCCGTAGGAAAGGCCGCAAAAAATGCAGAAGAACCAACTATCACTGACTGGAAAAAGGTTAACAAACATATTCAAATATCTAAACACTACTAAAAAATTATTAAAATAATTTATAATGGAATAGAAAAAAAGCACTGCCTTCACGGACTCAAATTTAGAAGGAAGAGATACAAAAGATAAAATGTCTAACTTCCGAACAAATTATTCTTATGGGACAAAATCCAATATGTTGGAATTCGAAAAAAAAACAAAAAAACAAAAACAAACTACCTTCGCAACTTCTACGATGGAAGCTTTTTGACATATATTATTTTTATAATTGAAATATATTAAATTTAAATTAAAATATAGGGGGGTGTACAATTCACAATTGTGCATTTCGTAAAATTTTTAATAATAAATAAATTTATGTGTCTATAAAATGATTTTATTTTTAATATTTAAAAAATAAATTTAAAATCAAATATTTAGTTATTTAGTAATTTATTACTTATATTTAATTGTTTGTTATTTAGAATAAATAATATATAATTTTTTAATATAACAGTAATATAAAGTATGAAAATAATTTTTTTTACTGCTTAATATTTGAAATATTTATATTTATTCTGAATAAAAAATTAGTGTTAACTATTCAATTTTTTTTAATTAGAATAATAAATAAATAAATAAATAAATAAATAAATAAATAAATAAATAAATAAATAAATAAATAAATAAATAAATAAATAAATAAATAAATAATAAATAAATAAATAAATAAATAAATAAATAAATAAAATATTTATTTATTTATTTATTATTTATTTATTATTTATTATTTATTTATTTATTATTTATTTATTATTTATTAATTATTTATTATATTTGTTATTATTTACTATTTATTATTTACTATTTATTATTTACTATTTACTATTTACTATTTATTATTTATTATTTATTATTTATTATTTATATTATTTACCATTTATTATTTATTATTTATTATTTACTATCAGTTATTTATTATTTATTTATTGAAAAATATTTTTATTTAAAGACTAATTTACTTAATTTCAAAAATGATTTTTATTATTTATTTAATTATTTATTTAATTAATTATTTATTGGTTAAAAAAAATTATATAATGTGGCAATTAATTAAAATATATTAAGCCACATTACGAAATACACAATTGCGAAATGATACACATTCTAAAATATATTTTTCATTAAATTCTTGTTGTATTACATTTCATTATTTAAATTTATTGTATTAAACTTCATTGTATTTGACACAAGCCATAATTAATATATAAACTCATGTATTTTTCATAAATTTTGTAAATTGTTATTACTTTATTATTAAATAAAATCTTAATAATTAATTTTTAAATCTGCTTCTCGCTATAAATTATGATACATACTTGTTTTAAGATTACTTTTAAATTGTTTAAATAGGAATTTTAATTATAGTTTAGAGTATTTAATTTTGTTATTAGTTTTATGTATTACAAGATAAAAAAATATAATAAATATAATGAAATATTAAATATTATTATGTACATGGTAAAAAAAAAAAAAAAAAAAAAAAAAAAAAAAAAAAAAAAAAAAATTAAACGTGGGTAACGTAACCAAAAATCTCAAAAAACTTAATAAAATAAATAATATTTTGTACTACCATAAATTAAAGTTTGAAGTAATTTTGCAATAAAATAAAAGTAAAAAAAAAGATAGTCAACGTTACAAAAGGAATTATCTTCAATATACTAAAATTATTGATGCTTTTTATTGGATCGTCCATAGCCATAAATCTCAAATATTTAAATAAAAATAAATAATATTTTTGTATCATAAAATCAAAATTTGAATTAACGATACAATTTATATATTCTAAGCACGAAAGATTTATTCAAAGAACATTGAAGTTTTTTGTTGGATTACATTACATTTATAACCTATGTAATGAAATCATTTACCATTCTATAACAATAAAATAAAAATCACAAACAAAAATAAAAAACAAAAGACAAAACAAAACAAAACAAAATAAAAAAAAAAAAAAAGAAAAAATCAAATACACACAACAAAAAGCAAAACAAAAACCATATAAATTAATAAATAAATATTATATGAATAATAAATGAATAATAGGAATACTTCCTATGATGATCGAACACCAATTTCTTTTTATAATTAGATGATCATAATAAATATTATATATATATATATATTTTTTTTTTTTTTTTATTTTTATTTTTTTTGAAATATAAAATATTATGGTATAATTATTAATGAAAAATAAGAAAAAAAAAAAAATCAATACACAAAACAAAAAACAAAATAAAAACCATAATAATTTTATTTGCCTGATATTCTGATGTTAATAAATAAATAAATAAGTATATTAATAATAAATAAAATATTATATGAATAATAAATGAATAATAAATAATAATAAAACAAGAATTTTTTTTTTTCTATAGTGAAAAATTTATTATCATAATTAAAAAATATAGTAAATATAATATTAAAAAATATAAAAATATATCAACAAGTATAAATAAATCCATTAACGTATTTCAAACCCTAATTTTAAAACTATTAAAATGACAATCAATTAATATTATTGATTATAAAATAGTATTTAAAATTTATTATTAAGTTTTTATTATTATTATTATTATAAATTTATTTATTTAATTTTTTTTTTTGGTTAATCATAAAACTGATTTTTTATTTGATTATTGTGATTAAGGAATCTACTGAGAAATTAATCATTTGATTGAGTACTGAAATGGTTAAATGAATTTTTTTTTTTTTTTTTTTTTTTTTTCATTTTTAATATTTTAAATATTGGTAAAGTTTTGAAATTTCATAACAAATATATCCATTGTAATAACTTTATTAAATATAAATAAAAAATAATACTTCAAAGTAGAACTGTAGATCTTTAACCAAATCTGGAATTAACTTCAGAATCTTTTCAACGTGAGTTTCCTTAGTATCCTGTTGTTCCTCAGTTTCTGTCAGAAGAGATACGGTTACATTGAATGGCTTATTTATATCTACATCAACTATTTCTTATTACGTCTTGTTGTTCTCCTCATTAGTACTTAAACGAAGATCCATTTTATCTTATTTAATAATAATAATAATAATAATAATAATAATAATAATAATAATAATAATAATAATAATAATAATAATAATAATAATAATAATAATTATAATAATAATAATAATAATAATAATTATAATAATAATTATTATAATAATAATAACAATAATTATAATAATAATAATAATAATTATAATAATAATAATAATTATAATAATAATAATAATTATAATAATAATTATAATAATAATAATAATAATAATTATAATAATAATAATAATAATAATTATAATAATAATAATAATAATAATAATTATAATAATAATAATAATTATAATAATAATAATAATTATAATAATAATTATAATAATAATAATAATAATAATAATAATAAATATATATTTAAATAAATGTCTAAATAAGGTCATTATTTTTTTTTTAAATATTTTTTTTTTCCTATGAATATTAAATATCTTCTAATGAATTTTAGTTATTTATTATTTCTATTAATTTACTGAATTAATTTGAAATTTAATAAATGTTTTATGTATATCAATATATTTATGCTTTATTGTTGATTTTAACTCAAGAGTATAAATTATTTCTTTATATTCAATTCCTTATTTTCTATTCAAAGTCTAATGGATGTTTAAGATCTTATCAAATAAAGAATAATTATTAATTTTGAAAATGTCGACCATATATTTAGATAGAAAAAATATATCAATTCGGATTATTATTAATATTAAATTAAAATTTAATTAATTAATAATTAATAATAAATAATAAATAATAAATAATAAATAATAAATAATAAATAATAAATAATAAATAATAAATAATAAATAATAAATAATAAATAATAAATAATAAATAATAAATAATAAATAATAAAATAAATAATAAATAATAAATAATAAATAATAAATAATAAATAATAAATAATAAATAATAATAATAATAATAATAATAATAAATAATAAATAATAAATAATAAATAATAAATAATAAATAATAATAGATAATAAATAATAAATAATAAATAATAAACAATAAATAATACTTTTGGAATCATCATGGTCGTTTTATTCCAAAATTGCTCTTATAATTCTGTTTTACGTATTTGATTTTTTAAATTAAAAAAGAAAAGAAATTTGTCTTTAATAATATTTTTTTTATGACCGGGGAACAACCATTAGAGAGGCAATAGGATTTCCACTCGCTTTCCTTTTAAGTATGATAGTAGTTAATTACAATAATTATCTACTACTTAAACATTAATTAATTAAAAATCTTTAACCAACAAAGGTTTTTTTGATTGTACAAGTATCATAAAATGAATTTATTGAAATAATTTTGATATTCAAATGTGTCTTTGTATATTTTTTGTTAATTTTATCATTAGATAATAGTGATTTTCTTTTAAAATACAATTTAAATAATTGTTATGAAATAATTTTTTAAAAATAATTTTTAATACTTAGATTAAAAAAAAAAAAGTAAAATATTTTTTTTGTTTCATCACTACTATATATATAAATAAAATTTTTGTAAAAGTTTATTCATATTAATATTTAATATTATTAAACTATAAACCTTCCATATATTATTTTATATTTTTTAAATATTAATCATAAATAATATTTATTTTATGAATATAATATATATTAATCCAATAAAATAATTATATACAAAATTTATATCATATACTAATATATATCTATATACATTTATATTAAACAAATAAACAAATAAACAAATAAATGAATAAATATATGAATGAATGAATAAATAAATAAATTAAACATAAACAAATAAATAATTCATATATGTATTATATATATAAATAAATGAATCTATATAAATAAAATAAAAATGGTAATTCTGATAATATATTGGTGTACATTGCTTTGGCTATTCCAAATTAATTTTTAAAATGTTGTAAAATATTTTTTAATTTTAATTAAATTTTTATTTACAAAAAAAAAAAAAAAAAAAGAGACAAAAATAGTTTTTAAAAAATTAAAAATAACCATATATATCAAAAAAGAATATTAATGAACTATTTTTAGCAAAAGCAGAAATATACACTAAAAAAAAAAAAAAATTTATTTATGGTAACTTTCTTAGTAAAGATTATGGTTGGTAATAATTTTAATTATTAAGATTATGGTAACATTCATAATTTTTTTTTTTTAAAAAAATTTATTCAGGACGGACTAATTAAATTTATTTCATATAAATAAAGATTTAGTATATGTATAAATAATTGATTCTAATAATTTATTTATTTATTTTTTCTATTTATTTATTACAATTTTTTTAAATAAAATTTGAATATTATTTAATATTTTTTTTTTTTTCTTTTTTAATGCTTATATGCATTTTATTATAGGTAATAATAATTGGAGTATCATTTTTTTTATATTAAGTGTTAAAAACGTAAAAGGAGTAAAAGGAGTATAATTTTGTAAAATATTTAAAAGGTGTAAAAAAAGGAATATATAAAAAAATCTTAAAATTATCTTTTTATATAATTATTATAAGATTTTTTTTATTGCATTTTTTATAATTTTAACTTTATTTTATTTTCCATATAATTATATTATTTCACCATTTAATATGTTCTTTATGTTAATAATATTAATAATATATTAATAATATATTAATAATAATAATATTTTAAATAATAATAATTATACATATATATATATATTTTATTTTAAAATTATTCTGTATTCTTTTCCACTCTGTTATTAATTAAAAATATATGAACATTTTTATATCAATAATTTTTATTTCAATATGTTTCCAGTTAATACATTTTTAATATTTCAATAATTACTAATAATTCTATATATCAATATAAAACTATTATATTAATATTATATTAATATTATATTAATTCTATTTTAAATAAAAAATTTTGAAATTTTTCAGAATATTTATTGAATATAATAATTTTTAATGATAATAATTTAACTATTTATTACTATCAATAGTTAATGATGATACTAGCAATAATATTAAAAATATGATCAATGAAATTAGAATATTTAATAAAAAAATATTAATAATGTTAGAATATTTAATAAAATTATTAATAATGTTTGAATATTCAATAAATGAAATTAGAATATTTAATAAAAAATATTATTAATGTTTAATAGTTAATTATAAAAAAATTATAATGTGGTGTTGTAATGAAAAAAAAATATCAATTTATGACTTTATTTTATAATTTTCTAGTCATTTTTGTTTTTATTGTATATTTATATATATTTTGGTTTATAAATATAAATAATAAATAGATTATTAATTAATAGATATTTAATTTTTATAATTTTTATAATTTTTATAATAGTTATAAAATAAAAAAAAAAAATTCATATTATTTATGTTCATGTACCAATGATATATTATGGTCGTCTATCATAAATATTATTTGTTATCAGTATTTATTAAATGTTATTTATATTATTGATAACATTGTTAATCACTTTCCATTTTTATTATAATTTATTGAAAAATTAAAATTATAATAAAAATAGGGAAGTCGTGGTAATAAAAACATAATTGTAATAAATAAATAAATAAATAAATAAATAAATGAATAAATAAATAAATAAATAAATAAATAAATAAATAAATAAATAAATAAATAAATAAATAAATAAATAAATAAATAAATAAATAAATAAATAAATAAATAAATAAATAAATAAATAAATAAATAAATAAATAAATAAATATATATATATATATATAAATTAATTAATTAATAAATAAATATTAATGAAATAAATAAATAATTATTATTTTTAGTAAAAAAAAAAAAAACAAATTAAGAGAGGTTCATATTAATATAATTATTTTATTACAAAAATTATCAATTTGATGTGCTACTTTTACAAGACATGTTTAAATTAAAAAAAATAGTGGATAATCGGGTGATGGTCATTAAAAATATGGAAAATGATCTACATTTTGTGTATAATATTCTAATAATTTTATTTTATCTATTTTATTTTATTTTATTTAATTAAATTAAATCCTTATTTTAATTAATAATAATTAAAATTTTTATTTTATTTTATTTTATTTTTTAAATACTACATTATAATTAATAATAATAGTAATAATAATAATAATAAAAATAATAATAATTATTATTTCCTTTAAATTATAATATTAAATTATTAAAATAAATAATTATGAAAAGAGTAAGAATGAAAAAAATTTTTTTTTTTTTTTTTTTTTTTTTCAATTGAAAGGAGAAATAGAAAAAGAAAAAGGAAAGAAATTTTTATTAAAACATGAAATAAAAAGAAAATATAAAACGTTTTTTAACTTTATTTTTATGAATAATTATAATTATTCTGTATTAATTCTTTTTTATAATAAATTATTATCATATATTATTTAATAGTTTTCTATTTTCTATTTAATTTGTGGAAATATTTAAATTTTATGTTTATATGACACATTTATTTAATATTTATGTGTTTTAAATATTATTTTCTATTCATTTAAATATTAATAAAAGATAATTAAAATTTAACTTATAATAATAAAAAGAAAAAAAAAAGTATAAAAACAAAATAAAAATAGATAAAGGAAAAAAAAAAAAGAACAAAAATAAAATAGAATTCAAAAATTAAATATAAGCTTTATTTAAAAAAAAAATAAACAATTAATAAAATAAATAAAAAAAATAAACATCAATAAATACATCAATAAATAATAAATAAATAAATACATAAATAATAAATAAATACATAAATAATAAATAAATAAATAAGTAATAAATAAATAAATAAATAATAAATAAATAAAAAATAAATAAATAAATAAGTAATAAATAAATAAATAAATAATAAATAAATAATAAATGAATAAATAATAAATGAATAAATAATAAATGAATAAATGAATAAATAAATAATAAATAAATAAATAAATAAATAATAAATATACTGTTTATTTTACCAAAATAAAAAACAAAATTCTAATGATTTTTCAATAAATTAAAAAGAATTATCAATAATAAAAAAAGTTAACCAATATAAATATTTTTTTTTATTGAAAAATTATTGATTACTTAGGATTGTCATATAAACTTAAAATTATAAAATTTGTTCTTTCTTAAAAATATATTTTATTTAATAAAATTTATTATGTATTTTTTTTTTTTTAAAAAAAAAAAAAAGAAATATATTATTATGATTATTAAAAAGAAATAAAATATATTATTACTAAATATTAAAAAGAAATAAATTATATTAATATATTAATAGTTTTTTCTATGTATTTCCAATTTTAGATATTTATTTCAATATTAAACTTTATTTATCCTTTTTAATTAATATTATAATTATAATTTTAATTATTATTAAAAATAATAACCATTAATATTTTATAATAATTCGAAAGGATAAGCTTATTAATATAAAAAGTGTTAGAAAAGATGATACTAATACTTTTTTTTTAAAAATAAATTTATATAAATTTTATCATTTTCTATTTTTTTAATAATTTTTTTTTAATATATATTTTTTTTTAAATTTTTAATTTATAAATGAAACATACCTTTTTTGGTCATATTATTAATCATTAAATGATTAAATTAGTACAAAAACAATTAAAGTTTATTTATTATATTACCTTAAAATAATATTATTTAGTGTTTAAATCTTAAAATTATAAAAATTTTAATTAAATATTTTAATATTTAAAGATAATCCATAAATGTATGATTATTTATTATAATATGGTCATACATAATTAATAATATAAATGACAGAATGATTTTTATATTTCTAATTTTAGTAATTATATTATTAGTTTATTAATAAAAAATTCTATTAAATATAAATAAATAAATAAAAAAAAAAGAAAATTAATTAATTATATTCATAAAAAATTATTCGAAGGTAAAATATATTATAATATATTACTAACCAGTGTTCAATTAAAATAGTATATTAATAAAGTTGTCCCCAGAACCAACTTTATTATTCAATATATTAAAGTATATTACAATATATAATTAATAAATATTCATTTATTGGTAGAGAGTTAGAATTTTGTTCTATATTATATTTTCTAATATTAACAATTTTCAATAATATATACCAAAATATATTAAGATATATAAATATATTAATTGTAATATTTTATTAAAGAATTAAATATATAAAAATTTTTATTCTATTTAATTTATTAAAAAAAGAATATTGGTTTTTTTTATTATTATTATTATTTTTTTTAATTTTATTAATTAAATTATTTTTGTAAAAATTTAAGTATATAAAATAAAATATTTCACTTTCAAGAGCATTAAATAATTTTTTTTTAATATTTAAAGAAAACTATATATTTAAATTTAATAGCTTATATAGCTATTATATATAAAAGTAGGATATAAATTGCTAATTTATATATATGTTATAAATTAGGAAATCAAATAAAAAGAGTTACATAGAAAGTTATATATAATATGTATTTGTAAATAATAAAAAGAACTAAACATTATAATATTTAATACAAAATTAGTTCATTTTAAAAGATATCAATAAAAAAAAAAAAGATTTAAATAGTTATCAAGAATAGAGTATTCATATAAATTTAATAGCTTTTTTGATAATTATTTAAATGTTATAAAATTATTTAATAATATAATATTGTTTTTAAAATATTAAAGTGTATTATTATATACGAAGAAATATTTAAAATAAGTATTAGAAACAGTATTAAAATAATATAAATTAAAAATTTATTTTTTAAAAAATAATAAATTTAAAGATTTTATTTTTTAAAAAAGTAAATTAAAATATTATTTTTCAAATCAAGTAATAAACTATAACAGAAATTATATTATTATTTTTTTTTGTAAGATAAAATAAATAAAGGTTGGTAATAATTTAATATTATAATTATAAATTGTAGTAAATTATTATAAATATTTAATTATAAAATGTAATAAAATTAATATTATCAATAAATAATTAAAAAAATGTAAAAAAATTAATATTATAAATAATTAATTAAAAAAATATAAAAAATATTATAAATAATTAATTAAAAAATGAAATAAATATATTAAATGTTTTATATTAATATGTTTTATTAATGTAATTATTTCCAGAAAAAAGAAAGATGGGAGGATTATTTGAAAGAGTTACTCCACTTGAGTTTGATCAATTTTTAAATCCAAGTGATTATGAAGATATTAATGCAAAACATATTAAAAACCAAAAAATAATGAAAAATGTTTATTTAGTGATATTTATAATTTATTTAATAATTGGTATAATATCATTGGCCATGTATGTAAAATAATAAGTATTAATTTAAATTAATGAAAGATATAATAAAAATTAATAATTTTAATATTTGAATTATAGATTCGTGAAATTAAAAAATTGGTATATTATAAAACAAAGAAATTTCAAGTTAACTTTTATAAATGGTTTGTTCGCTTTTATCAGTGGTCTAGTGACTTTGGTAATAATTTTTTTTATATTGTGAATTAATAGAATTTTAAATAATTTACTAATATAAAAATTTATTTTAAAATGATAGCTTGTGCAAATTTACACTTTACCATGTGGATGTAAGCATTTAATATAATAATGTGTTAAAAATATATATATATAATGATAAAAATGAATATTGATTTTTTTTTTTTGTTTATTTATTATTATTAATAATAATAATATATTTTTTTTTTAAATATTTAGTTACATTGTATGTATCTGATGTTATTAATCCATTTTATAATGCAATGTGAGTATTTTAATGTGCATTTTATTTATTAATTAATAAAAATTAATTATTTACTAACAAATTATTTAAAATAATAGTTTCTTAAGTAGAAGTCTTAGAATAGTTTTACTTTACAAATTTAATATATTTAAAGGTAAAAATTATATAAATATAATATTTTATATTAATAAATAAATATTTAATTAATTGAATTAAATAAAATTATTTTATATAGTTACCGCATTGAATAAGAAAAGAAAAATGAAAGAGACAACATTTATGGGATCTCAAGAACCAAATTATTATTTACCAAAGATTTATAAGAAAGTAGATAGAATTATTGCTGCTGTTATTGTAGCTCCGACTGTAAATATATATATAAATTATTAAAATTATAATTTGATTTCACATAATATTAAATTTAAATTTATATAAATCAAATTATAATTTTAATAATTTAATTTTTTTTTTATTAATTCCTCCTCTTTATTAGATTATAGCACTAATAATTACAGTATTAACGCATAGACAATATTTTGATTTATGCACGTAAGTATGAAAATATTGATTATTAAAAATTAGTTAAAAATTTGTTATATTATTATTAAAATTAATAAACTAAAAAATAAATTTAATATTAAAAATTTGTAATTATATTATTATTTAAATTTATATTTATGTAACGAACTAAAATAATTTTAAAAAAGTTTCGAGTTTGTTCAAACAACGCCCGCAGAACAATTAAAAGATCCAGAAATGGGTAAAAAAATGGCACGATTATACGGTATAGCGCAAATTTTTGGTATAGTAATGGCAGTAGCCATGATAATTATGGTTTTTTTTGTTTCTAGAGTTAAAGATAGTAGTAAATATGGTGCAAAGGTAATTATTATAAGTTCTTAAAAACAAAATTAAAAAAGTATATAATGTATAATATAAACTAATAATAAAATAATATTAATTAAATATATTTATTATAATAGTTTGAATGTCTTAGTACTATATTCTTAATTGTCGCAATTACATTAATAAATTTATTAATTAATCAACAAGTTAGTAATGAAGTTACAGCAAATCATAGTAGAATAAGAGGACCTTTAAAAGGCATGAGCCAAGCAACTAGAGTTCCATTAGAAAATGTGATATTATCAAATCAAGATAAATTCAGTAGTATTACATATCCATTTGGAATATTTGTATCTATTTATGATTATACGAAAGGTGGAAGAGTATTGTTTTGTATAATTTCAATGTATATGATCTTCGCTTCAATTATACTTCCAATTATGAAGTGTTACAATTCAAAGAAGGAAAAGAACAAGTATTTCCATGAGGTAAATAATAAAAATAATTAATATATAATTAATGTATAATAATTTTTTTTTTTCACATATAATATAAAAATAAAAATAAAATAATATTTTAATAAAATATAATAATATATATATATATATATTTATTTTTTATTTTTTATTTTTTTATTTTTTATTTTTCGTTATTAAAATTAGCCAACAAGTTCAATTCAATACTTCTATAAAGTATTAAACTCACCACCACTAATTGAAGAATTAAGAAATATTGCTATTAAAGAATTTTCAGTTGAAAATGTATTATTTTGGGAAAATTATCAAGTATTACAAAAAATGATATATCGTTATCAAATAGAATTTAAGAGAGCAGAAAGAATTGGAAATCCTAAACTTATTAGTCAATATGATTTTGAAGGATATTATCAACAACAATTACAAACATTTTCAGTATCATCTATGGATGATTATTCCTATGATCCAAATATGCCAGTGCCAAGGGAAATTATGCCATATTATATAAGTTTTTATCAAACCTTTATTGATAGTATGGGTCCAGCCTCTGTTAATATTTCAGGTGCTACTGTAAAACATATTTATAGTGAAATGTGTACTTACCCAACTATTGGTATGTTTGATATTGCAAAAAATGAAATTGTTGAAATGATGTACTCTTCAATCTTCCCAATTCTTTTAAGACAAAATAGAAAACAATTACATAATGCTACTATTAATGGAATTTATAATTAATTTATTTGATGAATAAAAAAAAAAAAAAAATAAAATAAAATATCGAAATATGTTAGAAAAAACAAAAAAACTTAAACATAAAATAAATATATATATTATATGTATATATAAAAATTAAATAATTAAAATATAAATAATAATATATTTAGTTTGTTTTGTAAATATAAAATATTGCAGAAAAAAAAAACAACAACAAAAAAACAAAAACAAAAACAAAATTTGATATAAAAAATATTAAATTTAATTTAAACTAAATAATTATTTATATTTATTATTCTATTTAAAACTCTTTAATAATTATCTTCATATTCTTTAAATACTATAAAAATAGATTATAATTATTATTTTTATATATGAGAAGTATAAAATAAATTATAAAAATAATAATATTTTAAAATTAATAGAAATATATATATAAAAAAAAAAAAAAATTAAAAATAATATAAAATAAATTATAAAAGATAAAAGAATTAATAATATATACATAAAAAAATATACAATTAATATAGTATAAATTTAAATTTATAGTAAAAGATAAAAGTAAATAAACGAATATGCTAATAAATCAAAATTTATTATATTTTATTATTATTATTATTATTATTATTTTATTTTTTTTTTTATTGATGAAAAATGTTTAATAATAAATAGTTTTAAAATTTTTTAAATTTTTCTTATTTTAAAAAATAAAATATATTAAAAAATTTCTTAAAATTTTTTAAATTTTTCTTATTTTAAAAAATAAAATATATTAAAAAATTTCTTAAAATTTTTTAAATTTTTCTTATTTTAAAAAATAAAATATATTAAGAAATTTTTTATTTGCTAATAATCTATTGTTATATGCAGAATTATGAATAGTAAATTAGGTGAAGAGTTATGTTTAAGGATATATTTTTATTTATATATTTTTTTTATTAGTTTGTTTAAAAATAAATGGTACAAAAGTTTCGAGTTATATTTATCTAGGTATTCCTTTTTCAGATGATCTCTTATTAGAACTCATTATATCTCACATGTATTTTAAAGTTTGAAAATTCTCTTCTTTCATTTACACGTTTCTTTTCAAATAAACTTATTCCTATTGTATACAAGAAAAAAGTTCTTCAATCCTTTGTTAATAGTAAAGTTATTTATTAATCTCCTTTACTTGGTTCAAACAAATCTAGAACGGCTAGAATTCAAACATTAATTAATACTGGTCTATTTTGATATATCGGTTCCTTCTCTAAAAATGGTAAAACAAATTCAAGATAACAACGACTATATTAAAACATAATTCTACTATGAGCACTTATTCTTTATCTCAAGATCTAAGCATCCCTCCTATTGCTGGTATCTGTGCAGCCTTAACAGAATAAATTATTTGCAAAATGGTGTAAATCAAACTGTATTATAAAGGATCTTATTAAATCTATTCCCAAAATGCCTTAGTATTCCTTGGACTAAAGAATCTAGAACTTTGTACAAAAAAATCAAAAAAATATAAATGTGTAAAATATGAACGTTACTGAAAATCAGTTTCTAAATTTCAGGGTATTAAAGGTCAAAACTATGATAGTAACAAGTTCGCAAACAATAAAGCAATAATTATGCTTAGCTTAAAATATCCCCAATTCAACTTAGGGTTTTCTTGGATTATACGTTTTACGCTGTGGTTATAAATACAATACTACTATTTGGAATGGGTAGAGTTTCAGAAGATTGTCCTAAGACTTGCCCCTGTTGTGGTGAAAGATAATCAATCTTTTGAACATTGGATTTTTAAATGCGATGCTCTTGCATCTTTTAGATGGAATTCTTTAAATTTCATCAATGATCTTTCTTGTGGTTCAGGGGAGAGTTTAGTGGATACCACACTTTCTATATTAAAGATATTACTTCTTTGTTTTATTATTTTAGATTTAACTGGTGATCATGTTACTACACATAGTATACATCACATCGAAATTTTTATAACTTTTAAACTTATTTTTATTCTTTATTACATTAAATATTCTTTGATTAATTAAAATTTGTTTATATTTAATTTTATTTTAAAATTTGTTTATATTTAATTTTATTTTTTTGTTTTACTTAATCTTTTTTACATATATTATATTTTTTTTTTTATCTTTTAATTATTTTTATTCTTTATTACATTAAATATTCTTTGATTAATTAAAATTTGTTTATATTTAATTTTATTTTTTTTGTTTTACTTAATCTTTTTTACATATATTTTATTTTTTTTTTATCTTTTAATTATATTATGTATTTTTTTTTTTTTATTAAATGTAATACATAAAAATATCATAATCTATTTAATAAAGCAATGGAAGTGTATTCTCTTCCTAGTCAAAAAAAAAAAAAAAAAAAAAAAAAACTATCTTTTTTAAAGATGTTACTTCTTTGTTTTATTATTTCATATTTAACTGATGATCATGTTACTACCCATAGTATACATCACACCGATATTTTTTTTAACTTTTGAACTTATATTTATTCTTTATTACATTAAATTTTCTATAATTAATTAAATTTTTTTTTTTTTTTTTTTTTTTTTTTTTTTTTTTTTTTTTTATTTTTATTTTTTTATCTTTAAATTATATATTGTATTTTTTTTTATATATTACTTTATTATTACTTTATTATTACATTAATCTCAATTATTATTATTATAATTTATTTAATTATTCTAATTAAGAACCTTACTTTATAATAGGTTGGAGATACTTGGGTTTACATTCTTCAAAAATCTTGCAAAATTGTAAATAAGAGTTTATGAAGTTAATACCCTGTAAGTCAATACTATCTTATTAGAATGTTAATTTCTTATTATTACATTAATCTCAATTATTATTATTATAATTTATTTAATTATTCTAATTAAGAACCTTACTTTATAATAGGTTGGAGATACTTGGGTTTACATTCTTCAAAAATCTTGCAAAATTGTAAATAAGAGTTTATGAAGTTAATACCCTGTAAGTCAATACTATCTTATTAGAATGTTAATTTCTTAAGTTTATTATATATGTATTGGGAAATCAAAAGATAAGTATAAAAAAGAATATTTATTATTTTTTTTAATTATTTATTTAATTATTAAAAAAAAAGCCACATACGAAAATACGCCATATTGCGAAATGTAAGAATGAGAAATGAAATTCTCCCAATTAAAATTAAATATTAAGAAGGCATTTCGCCAATTTTTTTGAAAGAATGTGGCGTATTAAATGTTGCATTTCGCCAAATTGAA
The DNA here is from genome assembly GCA_016946835.1 of Neocallimastix lanati (nom. inval.). Classification (NCBI taxonomy): domain Eukaryota; kingdom Fungi; phylum Neocallimastigomycota; class Neocallimastigomycetes; order Neocallimastigales; family Neocallimastigaceae; genus Neocallimastix; species Neocallimastix lanati (nom. inval.). The sequence continues at coordinate 31,372 of JACVTC010000055.1, read as the reverse complement.
AATTACTAAATAAATAAATAAATTACTAAATAAATAAATAAATAAATAAATAAAAAAATAAATAAATAAATAAAAAAATAAATAAATAAATAAAAAAATAAATAAAGTATCTTTATAATTAAGTATATTTTTATAATTAAATAAAATATAAATAATTATTTTATTTTTATTTTGCAAATTATTTTTATATTAAAGTATTATAAATATTAATAATTATTATTTAAGGAAATATTTAATAATTTTATAAAAATATAAATATAAAATAATAAGAATATAATTAAAACATTGATTTATGGAGTGTGGCATTTCACAAAAGTTCATTTCGTAAAATTTTAATAAATAGATAAATAAATAATAAAATAAATAAAATAAAATAAAAAATAAAAAAAATAAAAAATAAAAAAAAATATAAAATAAAAAATAAAAAAAATATAAAATAAAAAAAAAATATAGAACTAAAAAATAAAAAATATAAAATAAAAAATAAAAAATAAAAAATACAAAAAAAACAAAAAACAAAAAATAAAAAATAAAAAAAAATAAAAAAATAGATACCACCTACAATCATCCTAATTTTGTGCTACTTTTAACTCCCTTTTTTTATGATGTCCTCATCTTTTTTTTTTTACTGGATTATTTATAAATATTTCTTTTATTAAAAAAATTTATTAGTAATTTAAGATTTTTTTAAAATACTGCGCAAAGACTTAAAAAATGTGTAAAATGATCAATTAATTATTTAGATATTATTTTTTAATTTTAATAGTTATATTTTAAATTATCCTTTACATCTTTTAAATTATTAATACTTATTTTTATACATATATAAAATTATTATTAATTATATATATTTTAAAAAATTATAAAACGTTTAAAATGTATAATAAAATATTTTATTTTTTAAAGCTTTAATTCTAATGAATATTTATTATTATATAATGTATATTTATTATATATATGTATATAAATATTTTTCTTTTTTTTTAAAAAATTTAATTTTAATTTTATTTATTTAATATAGTTTTATTTATTTAATTTTATTTATTTAGTTATTTATTTAAAATATATATATTATTTATTTGTTTTATTATTAATTTATTTATTTATTAACTTTGAAAAAAAATTTTGAGAAATGAATCTTTTCTGAAATGAAATTTTGTGAAATGAAATTTTTTATGTAAATTTTCCGAAATGAAACTTTCTGAAATGAAATTTTTCGAAATGCACCTCCCCACTCTAATATATCTATTGTTTGTTATTAATTATTAATATTAATTATTAATATTAATTATTATTTAATTATGCTTGGTAAAATTGGGATAATAAATATAGAGCATATTTATATAATATATATATATATATATTTTTTTTTATATTTTTAATCTTTTATAATGGTTAATTTTAATATTTCTACATTTATAAATTATTTAATAATAAATTTGATATTACTTTTATAATAATAATTTTATATTTTACACACAATTTTTATAACATATTATAAATTATTAACATTATTACAATATAATATTATTAAAAATTATTATAATTAAGATTATTATTAAATCTGATTTACAATCCATTTATTTTTATTTTTATTTTTTAATTTTAATAATTTATTATTATTAATATTATTCATTATTATTATTGATATTATTGTTATTATTATTATTTATTATTATTCATTATTTATAATTATTTTAAGAGTATTCCGGTTTCTTTTCATTTTATTTAGTTTATCCAATAAAATACTAAAATATATAATATAAAATTTAATATTATATATCGATATTAATTAATAAGAATTATTTAATACTAAATTATTTTAATAGTATTCCGGTTTCTTTTCATTTTATTTAGTTTATCCAATAAAATATAAAATATATAATATAAAATTTAATTTTATATTTAGTTATTAATTAATAAGAATTATTTAATACTAAATTTGATAAATTAATATAAAATGATAGGATCAAAAATTTTTATATATTTAAAAAAGATTTTAAACATTTTATGTTAGAATGTTATTTTTGACAAAAAAAGTATATATAACCATATTTATTAAATATTTTTAAAATATAACTATTTTTATTAAATATTTTTGTAATAAAGCATATTTATAAAGATTTACAATCATTTTATTTTCATAATTTTTGAATGGTAAAATTGTTTATATAAAAGTAGAATTAATCATAATAACAAATAATAAATAATAATAATAATAATAATAATAATAATAATAATAATAATAATAATAATAATAATAATAATAATAATAATAATAATAATAATAATAATAATAATAATAATAATAATAATAATAATAATAATAATAATAATAATAATAATAATAATAATAATAATAATAATAATAATAATAATAATAATAATAATAATAATAATAATAATAATAATAATAATAATAATAATAATAATAATAATAATAATAATAATAATAATAATAATAATAATAATAATAATAATAATAATAATAATAATAATAATAATAATAATAATAATAATTCTGACAATTAATTATTGAAATGTTTTCAACAACATTGTTAAAACTTCTGGAAAATGTAATCAGATCACATGAGTAATAAATTTATAATAATTTTTTTTTTTTTTAAAAAATTTAGTATTATCTTTAAAATTTATAAATTTATAAATTTAAAAATTTAAAAATTTAAATTATTTTTTTTTTTAACAATGTAATGGTGAATCTTTTTTTTGTCAATTATTTGTTGTAACACAATATTGAATAAAATACCAAACTTTAAATAATAATATTTAATTGATATTATTAAAATTATTTTAATATTTAAATGCTATTATCAAAATACATTTAATTTGAAATTAATTTATAATTTAATTAAAAATTAATAAATATTGAAATTTTAATTATTATTTTTTTATTTTTTTATTTATTTTTTAATTTTTTATTTTTTAATTTTTTTTAATATTTTATTATTTAATTAATTTTTTAATTTATGATTTATGATTTATTTTTTTTTTTAATTTTTATTTTTCATATAAACAAATAAGAGATTTGTTTGGTATTTGATAGAGAATTAATATTATATAATATTTTATAACATTTTTAATTTTTATTTCTCAAATGTTTTAATATATAAACAAATAAGAGATTTGTTTGGAATTTGATAGAGAATTTGTATTATATAATATTTATAACATGAAAAGTATATTTTTGTTTTATTGATTGAGAATTTTTGTATATAAAAAAAATCTCTTATTATCTTTTAAATAAAATATATTATCTATTAATAAAGTTTATAAAATAGAGTACTTTTAATAGAGAGAGTGGGAAAAAATAGATGCCATATTGAAGTGAAAAAACATATTTTTTTAAATAAAATATGCATATTATAATATAATTTTTCATTGGTACTTCAATTAGTCATAAATTTGCATTTTCTTGAAAAGAATTAATACAAAATTTTAGTATATTTAATTTTCGGATTTGTGAAATAATATTGAGAATATAAAGTTGTTAATTAGGTTGAGAAATGAGAATACTTAATATTTATCTTTATTTATTAATTTATTCATAATAATTCTTTGCTCTCCCTTTATTCAAAATTCTTTTAATCAGTAAAATCAGGATATATTAATAATAACATTAACAATTATCATTATTACTGTTATTTATACCTCTAGGTTAAAGAATTAATAATCCCTTAATTGAATTAATATAAAAAAAAATTAATAATACTTAAATATAAGAAAAAATTACAAAATTATTTTTATTATATTATTATTATTATTTTTTTAATCTATTTTTTTTTTTTTTTTTTTTTAATATTATCCATAAAAAAAATTTTATATAATTAAATGTGATAAAAAAAATATTTAATAGATTAATTAAAATGAAAATATAATAATAAAAATAAAATGATAATATTAATAATTTAACTTTTTTTTTTTTTTTTTTTTTTTTTTTTTTTTTTTAATTTGGTATTATATTAACATAGTATTATATTTTATTAATTAATAAGATTTATTTTTAAAACAATTTTTTTTATTTAAATTTTTTTTTTTTTTTTTTTTTTTAATTTGGTATTATATTAACATAGTATTATATTTTATTAATTAATAAGATTTATTTTTAAAACAATTTTTTTTATTTAAATTTTAATTTAATCTTTTTTATTTTTTTGTGGGATTTTTTTTTTTTTTTTTTGGTATATTTTTATTAGATATAAATGATTAAAATTTTACCTTATTAATTTTTTTTTCTTTTTCTTTAAACAAATAATAAAATAAAATAAAATAAAATTCTTTAAACAAATAATAAAATAAAATAAAATAAAATAATATTAAATTTAAATTTAAGTTTAAAATTAAATTTAAAATTAAAAATAAACTATTATATTTAAATTAAAGGAAAATAGAAAATTATTTATGATTGAAAATCCTATATGAAAATATTATCAATATTAATTATAAAGGAAAATTTTATATATATTTGAATAAAATAATAATAATAGTAATAATAATAATAATAATAATAAAATAAGCAAAATTTTAATTTTAAAATTCTACCTATCCTCATAATTTATATATTAATATTTTAAAGTGTTATAATAACTTTCATGTTGGAAAATACTAACCATAATTAATATTTAATTAAAATACAACAAAAATTATATAATATTTCAATGAAAAGAACTGACTAAAGACTATTCAGTATTAATTAATAATAATTATTAAAATTCATTAAAAATCATTAAAATATAATATAATTAAATTTAAAATAAATCATAATATAATTAAATTTAAAATAAATCATAATATAATTAAATTTAAAATAAATCATAATATAATTAAATTTAATATATTTATAATAACATATATATATATATATAAATACATATATATAAACATGAAAAATTCAATAGTTGAGAATTAAAATATTGAAAAAAGCAAAATTTTAATTAGAAAATCTAGATACATTATTTAAGAATTAAAATACTGAGAAAAAGCAAAATTTTAATTAGAAAATCTAGATATCTTTTAAATAATTTATTAATATATTGAAGTGTCATAACATCTTTCATGTTGGGAAATATTAACTATAATTTATATTTAATTAAAATACAATAAAAACGTTATGATATCTCAATGAAAAGAACTGTTTAAAAACTATTCAGTATAATAATAATTATTAAAAATCATTAAAAGTAATATAATTAAATTTAAATTATTAAAATTTTAAATTTGTAATAAAAACATAGATAACTTTGTTTAATAGAATATAAAAAGTAAATAAATAGAACAAAATAAAATTAAATAATAAATAAAAAAAAATTATAAAACCAAAATTAATTGTGTAACAAAATTTAAAATAAAATTAATAAAAATGTTTGATTTGGTAGGTTCCATTTACATATATATATACTGTTTCTTTTAATAAATAATAATAATAATAAAAACAAAAAATATATTAATACAATATATTTAATATTTGTAAATATAATTTTAATAATTTATATTTTACAAAAATAGAAAAGTTTATTTAACACAACCGTTGTATCAGAAAATGAATATCTCGATTATTTAAATAGACCATTTATTAATAACAATAACAATAATTTTAAAACTGAATCTTTGATATATTTTATTATAACAATAATATTTAATATTGTTTTCATACCTTCTTTAATATTGTAATTATTTAAAAATTTATATATATGGCTAACTAATATATACATATATTTTTTAATATTAATATACTAATTTTAATTTTTAATATTTGATTTAAGATTTTATAAATTAAGAGATTCATACATTATTCGTCAAAGAAATTTTTTATTAACATTTTTCGGGGGTATTGCATCATATATTAATGCATTTATTGGCTTTGTAAGATTATATATATTTTTATTATTTATATATATTTATTATATATATTTTTATTTATAATAGGTTTATATAATAGATGTTTATTTTTATTCATATTTTAAATTTTTTTTTTTTTTGATTATTTATATGTATAAATATATATATATACATTTAAAAAGATACCACAAATTGTTTTAGTTCCATGTCCATGTATGTATAACATATATTATTAATTAATAATATTACTGCTTGTATAATTATAATATTATTTCCATTCAGTTAAATAATAATTTATTTATCAATTTTTTATTATAATATATATATTATTTATTTTTATGTTTTATTTTATTCAGTAACTGTTTACTCAGTGAATGTTCTAAATGTACTAGTTAATTTAATGTAAATATTAAATTTTTTATATACTATAATATTTATTATTAAACTATTCTAACATTACTGCTTTATTATTTATTATTAGTTTCTTTTCAAGAAGTCTTCGTGTCATATTATTTTATCATTTAAATATTTTCAAAGGTACTTGACTTGATCATTTATATATTTAAATAGAGGATAAAAATAGGAATAAAAATAAAAATAAAAATAAAAATAAAAATAATAAAAAATTAATCATATGATTTCATTATTTTATCAAATATTAATCATTTATTTAATATATATATATATATATAATAATTAATTAACATAAAAAATAGTATCTTCAATTAAAAATAAAGTAACGAAACATTTATCATATGGGGACAGGGAGCCTAATAATTATTTACCAAAAATATATAGAAAAATAAATAAACTTATTGTCGCTTTTATTACGATTCCAATTGTAAAATATATATATATTTTATCTTTTTAATTTAAAAAGAAAAAAAAAAAAATACAATATCTTAAAATTCAAAGTAATTAATTAATATATATATTTTTTTAATTATAGGTAATTTCATTATTTGTTACAATTGTACAACACAAAAAACACTATAATGAATGCAGGTAAATATCAATAGAAATTAATTAATATATAGTAAAAATTTTCATTTAATAATATTATTTAAAAATAGTTATAATTGTATACTAATATGATTATTATTAAATTTAATAATTTTTATTTAATTAAATTAAATAAATATAAAATGAAAAGATTTACTCAATATCAAGATACCTTGATTGGTTTAAAGCAAAACAGTAATGAAGAATTATTTATTGCAACACCTATTTTAGGTAGATTTTACACTATATTAAGTGTTATTATAACAATTGCACTTTTCTTTGTTAAAGATGCTAATAAATATGGTGTTAAGGTACAAAAAAAAAAAAAAAAAAAAAAAAAAAAAAAGAATTAAATTATAAATAATTTATAAAAAGATTTTTAATAAATTATTAGAATATTTTGTTTTAATATGTTTTTAATATTATATTACTTATATTATTTTATTACTTATATATTTATTTTCATATTTATATTCATATTTATAACATTATAAAAAAAAAAAAAAGTTTGAATGCCTTAGTATTTCAATAATGCTTATAATATTCAGTTTATGTAATGCATTTCTTCAAGCAAAAGCAACTCAGAAAAAAGGAGATACTGATTATTCTTCAGTAAAACATAATCGCATATTTTTAGATTTATTTGAATGGTCAAAAGGTGGAAAGATGCTATTTAATATACTCTCAATTTATATATTATTTGTATCAATTACACTACCAGTACTCAAATATTTCAAATCTAAAAAAGAGAGAAATAAATATTTCCAAGAAGTTAGTATTTTAAAAATTAAAAAAAAAAAAAAAAATTTTTTTATTATGATAAAAATAATATAATATATATATAATTGATATTATGCATATATTTATTATTGATAATCATTATATATATATTATGTTTTATTCATTAATACTAATCAAATTATATTTTATAATAATAATATACTATTATTTTTATTTATATATATTCATATAATAGCCAATAAGTTCATTACAGTACTTTTATAAAGTTTTAAATTCAACAGCATTAGTTAATGAATTAAGAGATATTGCAATTAAAGAATTTTCTGTTGAAAATGTTTTATTTTGGGAAAATTATAAAGTTTTACAAAAATTAGTATATCGTTATCAGTTAGAATACGGTAGAGCAAAAGCAAATGGTAATATGGGAATGATTAATCAATATGATTTTGAAGGTTATTACATACAACAAATGCAATCCTATACTTCTTCTTCAAGTCCATCAATGGATGATTATTCATATGATCCTGAAATGAATGTACCAAAAGAAATTTTACCATTTTATTCCTCGTTTTATCATACGTAATTAAAATACTTAATATTTTTTTTTCATTATTATTATTTTATTTTATTATAAATGTTTAAATATTAAATAGTAAAAATTTATATATATAAAATTATATATAAAATTATATTTTATTATTTTATTAATATTAAATGAAACTAAAAATTAATTTAAATTTAAAATTTATATAAATATAAAAAAAAAAAAAAAGATTTATTGATTTTAATAGTCCTGCCGCCGTTAATATTTCTAGTTCAACAATTAGACAAATTCAAAATGAAATGTGTTCCTATCCAACCGTAGGAATGTTTGATAATGCGAAAAATGAAGTTGTTGAGATGATGTATTCCTCTATTTTCCCAATTCTATTAAGAAAGAATAAAAAACAATTAAATAATACCATTATTTAAAAAATAAATAAATAAACAAACAAACAAACAAACAACAAAATACATTATTATTAATACTAAATATTATTTATAAAAAAATTTTTATTCTTATTATTTTTTTTAATATGAATATATATATTTTTTTTCTTTCAATATATATTAACTTTTATTAAAATTAAAAAATTTATTTTTATTATTAAAAAAGTATACTCTACTCTTCACTAATTTACTAATTTAATCAATAAATAATTTTTATTAAAAAAATATATATTTATATTAATATAGTATGGTTAATGATAATCATTAATAAATAATAAAACCATTATTTCAAATTTATTAAAATTACACAAAAAACACATTCAATTTTATATATATGCATATATAAAAAATTTTGAATCACTTATCTCATAACATCTTTTTTTTTTTATTCCTTCAAAGTAAATAGATATTATTAATTTAATATAATAAAATGTAATTTAATTATATTGAATTATATTTTAATATAAATCAAATCAGAAGGAAATAAAGAATAACGAAGAGAAAGTAATATTAATAAGAAAAAGAATAACAGAAAGAGAAAAATTTAATATTTTAATATATATATTAATATTTAATGTATAATACCATAGTATATAATTAATTATTTAAATTATTTAAATTATTAATATATCCTATTAATGTTATTAATTAATAAATTATATTAATAATTAAAAATAAAAAATAAAAAAAAAATATATATATATATATATAAGCTGTTATGTTTAAATCTGTGAATAATAGATATAGATATAGATATAGTTATTTTTTTTTTTTTACATATTGAATATTTTGGTGTAAATAAATAAAAAAAAAAAAATTTTTTTATGTGTTAAAGGTTTTTCAGAAATTTTTGCGGCTTTACCAACAGCGAAAGATATATCCGGGCGTGTACATTTTGCTATATAGATTAAAGAGCCAATTGCACTTTTATAAGTAGTAACGTCAAATGGTTTATTGTTTTCTCCTTTAGTATTATCTCTTACACATGGAGTATTTGTTTTTCTTGTGTACTTTAAATTAAATGTTTCTAATAATTTTTCTATAAAACCTTCTTGAGAAATATAATATTTATTATCTTCTTTATCAATTTTAATACCTAGAATATAATTAATTGGTTCGACTTTTGATACTTTAAAATTATTTTTAATAATATTATCTATTCTTTTAATTTCTTTATCTACAGCAGTAATTACCATATTATCAACATATAAGCCAACAATGCCCAATAGTTTATTTTTAAATATTCTTTTAAAAATACATTTTTCCGAAATGAGTTGATGATCACTATTGTTTACTAAAAATTTTGTGATAGTAATGTTCCATTGACGTCCGGATTGCTTAAGTTTATATAAAGCTTTATTCAACTTCCAATATCCTTTTCCAAAATTAGGGTCACCTGGTGGAATAGTAGTATATATGTCTTTATCTAATTGAGCATTTAAATATGCAGCTTTTATATCTAACTGAATCATATTCCATTTTAATTTTGAAGCTAATGCAATTATTAATTTTAATCCATCGATATTTAATGTAGGGGAGTAAGTTAAGTCAAAATCGATACCTTTTCTTTGTTTAAATCCTCAAGCCTTTCTTTTAACAACTTTATTATCCAAACCAATTTTGTTAGTAAATACCCACTTTGTTGAAATTAAATTTTTTTTTTTGGGATAAATTTAACGAATGAATAAATTTTATTGTTATATAAATTATTTAATTCAACATTAATTGCCTTTTCCCATTCTAAGTGGTCTTTACAATTTATTACTTCATAACAATTAAAAGGAATATTTGAGATTATATTAGCAATAAATTTATTTGAAAAATCATTAGTATTTAAAATGTTTGAATTATTACTATTTTTATTTAAAATTTTGTAATGTTTATGTTTATTATTATTAAAATGTTTTTTGTATTTTTTTCTTTTGAATAGAGAAATATGAGAATTAATAAAAGGATTTTTATTAGGTTTATAGAACTTATTAAGAATGTCTCTCATTTTTGAATAATTTTGTGTAATTTTCTCTGGATTTTTATTATTTATAATTAAAGTTCTTTGCCTTTAATAGAATTTCATCCCAATCCTTTTGATTGTTTCCCAATAACCTTAAATATTTTCCAATTTCGCGATTTCTTTTTTCAACTGGGCCATTACTTTCAGGGTGATGGGTGCTTGTATAATGTACATAAACACCATATAAATCTAAGAATCCTTTCGTTGTGTCTGAAGTAAATTGAGGTCCATTATCGGTAATTAATACTTCTGGAATACCATGATGTGAAAATACTCTTGTTAAAAATTTTATTACATCATTTGATTCAATAGTTGTGAGTGGTTCAGCTTCCACCCACTTAGTGAAATAATCAACAAGTACTATAATATATTTGTTTTTTGATTTGGTTTTTGGGAGGGGACCAATAATCTCTAGACCAACTCGACGAAAAGGGGATTCTAGTATAGTAGCATGATTTTTAATGATAAATGGAAGAAACGTTAGGACCAACTTTTTAATCGATTCAGGGTCAGCAAGAAGTTTTTTATGTAAAAACTTCACTAACTCAAACAAAATACCAACTTCAGGGTTTTCAACACCAATAAACATTCAATTGCCTAATGGTCAAAATATGACTATTAAGCAAACAACAAAACCATTGAGGTTAAAAATAATGGATCATAGCGAAATATTTGAATTCTGTATTGGGAATCTGCAACTAAATGGTATTAATGGAATCTTAGGAAGAGATTGGCAGTCAAAACATAATCCGTATATTAATTATCAGGCAAACAAGATATACTTTATCGGAAGACATTGTGGATCACATTGTCCATCCTCAAGGAAGAACAAATTTTTCAATCAAAAATCAGAAGTAACAGCATCCACGATCACTCAAAATAACTCGAATGATGAAAATCATTGCGACACCATAATTCCTGAATCTATCTCAGAAGATGAACTCTTTGATGAAGACATTTGTGCCGTAATGATACCTGGATCAACCAACAATTAAGAACAACTTAACAAAGAAGAAATTATTAACAAATATTATTATGATCTAATAATTGTATTTGAAAAGAAAAATGAAGAGAAACTCACGCCTCATCGAGAATATGATATCTCCATTGATCTCATTCCTGGAGGTCAATTATACTTTGGTCCAATATACTCTTTAACTACTACTAAATTAAAAACTTTAAAAGAGTATATTAAAGAAAATCTAAAAAAGAAGTTCATTCGCAAATCTAAATCACCAGCGGGTGCACCTGTTTTATTCGTGAAAAAACATGATGGTTCTTTAAGGCTCTGTGTAGATTATAGACGCCTTAATGCTATTACAATTCGTAATAGCTATCCAATTCCAAGAATAAGTGATTAAATAGAATCGTTTAAAGATTCAAAAATATTCACTAGGTTGGATTTGCGTTCGGCTTATAATCTTGTTAGAGTTAAAGCTGGACATGAATACTTAACTGCTTTCAGGACTCCAATTGGTCATTACGAATATCTTGTAATGCCTTTTGGATTAAGAAATGCCCCTTCGGTATTTCAAAGATTTATACAAGATGTGCTTAATGATGTCATCGGTTCTTATGTTCAAGTATATCTTGACGACATCATTATCTATTCCAAAACTATTTCAGAATATGTAAATCATGTTCGCATTGTATTAAAATTACTTATTGATAATGGCTTATATGTAAAATTAGAAAAGTGTGACTTTCATGTTACAGAAACTACTTTTCTAGACTTCACTGTTTCTATTAATGGTCTAACAATGGACCAAAACAAGGTCAAATCGGTCTTAGAATGGCCTACTCCAAAAAATTTAAAGGAACTTCAAAGTTTCCTTGGGCTTTGCAATTTTTATCGCAAGTTTATTAAGAACTTTGCTAAAATTATGGAACCTCTTCGCGCTCTCCTTAAAAAGGAAAATAATTTTAACTGGAACTCGGAAGCTGAAGATGCTTTCATAAAACTAAAAGCATCGTTTACAACTGGTGAGGTACTTATCTTTCCAGATTCTGAGAAAGAATTTGTTGTGGAGACCGATGCCAGCGACTTTGCTTTTGGTTGTGTACTCTCACAAATTAGTAGTACCGATAATTTATTACATCCAGTGGCCTTTCATTCTAGGTCTTTAAATAAGGCAGAAGTCAATTATACAATATATAATAAAGAGCTTCTTGCCATAATTACAGCTTTCGATGTTTGGAGGCATCATCTCAAAGGTGCTAAATATCCAGTCCTAGTAATAACCGATCATAAGAATTTACTATACTTTAAGAAGCCCCAACACTTAAATCAAAGACAAATACGTTGGAGCTTATTCCTTTCCAAATTTGATTTTCGGATTTCTTATAGGCCAGGAGCGAAAGGTGGTAAACCTGATGCATTATCCAGAAGGCCTGATTATAAAATCGAACTTCCACCTAATATTAATTCAGTTATTAAATCTGATTCTTTTTGTTGTGCTATAAATGATAATATTCATAGTCTTATTAAAGCACAAAATGCAGATAAATACTGCAAGGAAGTCTTATCTAAAATCCGTAATAAGTCGAACGAAATTAAAAGTTCATTATTTAGCCTCGTCGATGGCGTTTTACATTTTCAAAAACGCATCATAGTGCCATCCTCTCTTAAGGCAAGAATTTTAAAAACTTTTTATGACGCACCAATTAGTGGACACCAGGGGGTAGATAGGACCTATGAAAAATTAAAAAGGTACTACTGGTGGCCCAACATGAAAAAAGATATCTATAATTATGTTATATCGTGCGATACCTGTTGTCGAAGCAAAACGCGCAGGCATAAACCCTATGGTAAAATTCAGCCGCTTCCCATTCCTACAAAACCCTGGGAAATTATAGGGGTCGACTATATTGTCTACCAGCCAACTTCGCAAGGTTGCACTTGTATAATGGTTGTGTCTGATCATTTAACTAAAATGATCCATCTTGTGCCTTGTTCCGATGTCCCAACTGCCGATCTTACAGTTAAGCTCCTTCTATATAATGTTTTTCGATACCATGGTTTTCCAAAAATCATTGTATCTGATCATGGTTCTCAGTTCTCCTCTGAATTTTGGACTTCCCTATGCTCTGCAATCCATGCTAAACCAAGTTTAGCTACTGCCCATCATCAACAGTCAAATGGCCAAGTCGAACGTACTAACTCTATCGTTGAACAATATCTCCGTTGCTATTGTTCCACTGGTCTTCTCACTTTGATGCTCTTCGCCAACATTTGATAAAAGCAAAAGAAGACTTTAAAAAATATGGTGATAAACGAACTTCCATTGGACCCGATCTTCAAGTAAACGACAAGGTTTGGCTCAAACGGTACTATTTTACAAACAAACCTGCCAAAAAACTAGCCTCACAATACTTAGGGCCTTTTAAAATCATCGAAAAGAGGGAAAGAATGAACTACCGTTTGGAGTTACCAGAAAATCTTCATCTCTATCCGGTATTTCATATCTCACAATTGGAGCCTTATACAGAGCGGAATAAATAATTGAAAGAGCCATAATCTTAAAAGGAGCAATGTAAGAATCTATAATTATTTTTAAATAAAATAATTATATTTTCTTAGTTAAAGTTATAATTATAACTTTATTTAATTATATAATATTTATTCATTTAAATATTATTAATAATTTATTTAACTCCATATTAAATATTCATTAATTTAATACCACAAAATTTATTTAATTAATTATTATTTATACATTTATAAATAATTATAGTTTATTTAATTATACATTTAATTATTAAATTTATTAATTTTAGTTTATTTATTTAATTAAATTGTAAACAAATATATTATGTATTCTAATATGTATTTTAATAATGTATTCTGTATTTTGTTTATTAATATCATTATGTTATTTTCCTTATTTGTAAAATTATAATTTTATGATCGAAATATCTTTTATTATTTTATTCTTTTATTTTCGATCAATTACATTAGATTAACGAATCGGTTAATTAGGGTTTTTCCCAATTACTTCTTAAAAGTAATTGGTTTTACCTAATTGATACGATGATCGATATGGATAGAATATCAATCAAAAAATCTTATCTAGGTTTTTCTCCATTGCTAAGTCTTCTTCGGCTACTTCATTACTTTTACTTATGTAGCTATGATCATAGTTATTCACTAATAAAGTTCGTGCTATTACATTGTCTACAGTTCCAATTATTTTAGATTTTTCTAACTTTAAACCTTGAGTTAATTGTGAACGAATTTTGGGACATGCATTCAAGAGTTGACCTATCGTAATATTGGATTTAAGATTATTTAAATCATCCATAATATTGTAAGGTTCTTTATTATTCATCATTTTGATATTCCTTTTTACTAATTGAGTATTTCCATTATTAGTTTCTTTAGTTTTTGTTGAAATTAATTTTTCCAAAGTATTAGTTTTATTTTGTTGATTATCTTTATTCATTTCTAGATCTTCTATTTCATTATCGATTACAAGTATATCTTCAGATTCAACTTTTTCCTTTCCTTTTGATGAATAATTGTTGTTTTCTTCTTTACTTTCTCTTACTCTTGTCATATTTCTTAATTCCTTTTCTTTTTGTTTTTCTTTGTTAATATTTGGTTGAGTTAAAATTGAAGGAAGTATTTGATTTTTATAAACTTTATTTGGTTTATTATGTAGCTCATTTTCTTTCTTCTTTCTTAAAGCAGGAGTTGCGAAAGGACGTGGATTATCTTTTAAACTTTTATGTACTTTCTTGGAATTATTTTCTTCTTTTTCGCTGTTATTATCATTCATTTTTCTTTTTATAGCATTTATAATGATATCATCCTCACTTTCAGTTGTGTCACTAAAATCAGATTCTTCAGATTCTTCATTAAAGGAATTATTATCAATTGGAGTATTCTTAGTAAAAGTATTATTTTGTAAATTATTTAATGAAGCTATTGTTTTGTCATTGGGAGTGCTTCTGCTCCCATTTAGAAGTTTAAAGACTTTTTGGAATATATTTCTTTTTTATTTTTTTCCATAATCTTATTTAATTGAGGGCAATAGTATGAGTAATGACCTTCTTCCTTACAGAAGAAGCAAGTTTTAACAGATAAATTTCTCATTTTCTGGGTTGATTCTTCTATAATATCTTGAGGTTTCGGTTTATTATTTGTTTGACTTGTTTGGAAATTTTCGTTTCTTCTTTTAGTATAAAGTCTTGAAGTAGTACTGTTTTGATTATTTTGATTATGTTGGGAATTATTAATATTATAGGTATTATTGTTCCTTACAGAAAGTCTATCTACTTTCTCGGCAATTTTGAAAGCTTTATCCATACTTATATCATCTTTAAGGGATAATTTCTTCCAGGCTTCATAATTATTTTGAATAGAATCAATATAATCTAGTACACCAATGCGCTTTCTTCTCTTTTTATCAAGTTTAGTGTACAAAGTTCTATATCTTACATTAAAGTCTTTAATCTTTTCGTTTCTTTTAATTCGCATTGCACGAAGTTCTTTAAGAAGTAAATTTTAGTCTTCTTTAATACCGTAAAAATTTTCAAGACTTGAAATAATTTTTCCAAGAGAAGGAAATTTAATATCATCATCAACATTTTCTTCTTCATCATCATCTTCTTCTTCATCTGATGAATCATCACTTTCACCATCACTATCTTCTCCCAAATCTTCAATAACGCGTTGTACTTCACCAGAGCTGGTAAGTAAACAAGCATTAAATATTGTTTCTGGATCTGTGATACCTTGTATCTTGATCCAAAGTTTTAATTCAGTAGCCCAGGACTTAATATCTAAATTGTCCTTGCTAAGTTTCACAATATCTCTCAATTCTTTTTTCAATTCTTTAAAGCTCAAAGTTGTTTCCTTGGACATTTTGTCTAAATATGAGGTGATTAAATACGAATAAATTTGGGAAATCCAACTTTCAAAATATAATTTAATAGGTAATTTAATATCGAATCAATTTTTAAAACAATATATTTTAGTAACTTTTGAAAATAAAAATTTTATTTGCTTTCTTTAGTAGATATAAGCTCGAAATCCTTATCAACAACTTAGTAGAAATTATAAAGCACGAGGTTCTTTTCGACTACTTTATTAAGAATAATTTTTAAGTTCGAAATCTTTATCGACAACTTAATAGAATAATTTTTAAGTTCGAAATCTTTATCGACAACTCAATGGAATAATTTTAAGTTCGAAATCTTTATCGACAACTTAATAAAATAATTTTAAGTTCGAAATCTTTATCGACAACTTAATAGAATATTTTTCAAGCTCGAAATCTTTATCGACCACTTGAATTTTGTAATTTAGTATATTTGTAGTAATAAATTTAGAAGCAAAGTTTTATTTATTATTTTCACCTTTCAAAAATTTTTCTTTTTAAACGATAAATATTGTATTGTTATAGCTAATAAAATTATTAATTAATTATAATTATTAAACACAAAAAATAATCTTTATTGTCGTACAATCTGATAGTACACACTGTCTGACGTGCAGCTTACCTAATGGTGTCATGCCACGCGTGTGCCACGATTACTATATTCAATATAAAATATAGCAGTTCAGAGCCCACTAGCCCAATTACTATGTAGGATAAACTTAATCCGATAATCTATGTACGAAATAAAAAAATTTTAAAAGTATTCAATAATATTTTTATTAACTAATAAAAATTAACTAAAAACACAATATTTTCAAAGTAAATTAAGATTCTTTTACAGGAATTATTAAACAAATAAAGTATCAGTAATAAAAAAAAATAAAAAAAAAATTTAAATGGCGAAGTTAGCCAAAGTCTAATACTTTATATAATAAAGTGCCTTATAACTAGCACAAAGAAAAATAAAAAAAATATAAAAAAAAAACAATCTTACACCTTCGGTGACGTAAGCTCCTTATTCGCCAGTGCTTGGAAAGTACCCGCACCTTCGTGTGTTGAAACGTTGAAGGCTGAACTATTATTACCGGGTCGGTAACCAAATACCTTCGTCTACTTTCCAATTAATTCCCAAAATAACTATTATCCAATAACCTACTATGAATAATAGATATTTTGTTGTTTTCTGGAAATACACTGTGTATGAGCTCTATCCGCTCCTTGTTATAATTTTACAAAATTTGTTTTTTTAGAATCTTAATTTTACTTATTTAAAAAAAAAATTTTTTTTTATATATATATCAAACAAGCGCCATAGGTTAATCAAAGGATTAACGACTTACTTGTTTATCAATATAAAATAAAAAAAAATTAAAAAAAATCTATGTTATTTACTATTATTTCTATTTAATTCCCCGATATCTCCACCATATAAATGTTAAGGTTTTAGAGAATTAAATAAAAATAAAGTAAGAAACACAAATTTTATTTATTTATTTATTTATTTTATTTATTTATTTTATTAAATTTATTTGATGATATTTAAAAATTAGTAGCAAAATTTACAACTATTTATACTTTTTTCAAGGCATAAAAGTTGTTCTTGCCACTAAATTACATTTTATTTATTTTTTTTTTTTTTTTATAAAAACTATTAAATTTAAATTGAGTTTTATAATGGATTATATAAAATTTAATTATAACAATATAAATAAAATACATTTATAATATTAATAAATCATTTTTTTTTTTTTTTTTTATAATCTATCTAAAATATTACTAATAAGAATTTATTTAATTGGCTATAATTTTTATTACAATCTGTTAAAATATTCAAATAAAAATAAAAATACTATTCTAATATAAAGGTTTTTAATAAAATAAAATATTTTTCAATATAAAATAAAACATTTCGATATAAAATTTTATAATAAAAGTTAAAATATAATATATAAATTTTTAATCATCAATATATAAAAATATTATTAATACAAATTTTCATTATTAATATAAAAATAAAAAAATAAGATTTATTATTAATATTGCTAGTATAAGTTTTAAATATATAAAAATATTACTATTAATATAAGATTTAATATAAAAATATAAAGTTTAATATAATTTTTGATTTAATTTTTGATCTTTGGATTTAAAAATTTATTAAAGTACAAAAATAATAATGTACACATAATGTATTAGAAATAAATCGTAGATTTAATTAAGAATGCATTATTTAGTACATTCTTATCATACAATGATTTATACCTAATATTCTTAATCTACAAAAATTAAATTTTGTAGAAGTGAATAAAAGGATAAATACTGAATAAAATTGATTTAAGAAATTTAAAAAAAAATAAATATGTTTTAAACACAAAAATGTTTTATTAAAAAAAATTTATTTTTATTTTAATATTAATCTTTATTTATTTAATAATTAATTTTGTTTAAATTAATAAAATAATTGTTAAAACTAATAAAATAATAAAATGAAATATTTATTATTTATACTAATTTATTTTAAATTTTAATAATAAAATTGATTATTAATAACTAATAAAATATATAATAATTTATCAAAATAATTAATAATCATAAAAAAAATTGATTATTAAAAACTAATAAAATATCTATAATAATTTATTAAATAATTAATAATCATACTTTTTGATTATTAAAACTAATAAAATATTTATAATAATTTATTAAATAATTAATAATCATACTTTTTGATTATTAAAACTAATAAAATATTTATAATAATTTATTAACTAATTAATAATAAAGAATAATTTATAAGAAATATTTACATGTTTTTATATTTTTCTTTGATTTTAAACTATTTACATTAAAAATAATAAAATTAATAAAAGAGAAATAAAGAATAATTTATTATTAAATTAAACAATATTTACAATTAAAATATTAATAAAGATGAGTTTTAAAATGTTATTTTAATTACAATTTGTTTATAAAAGTTGAGTTATAAAATAAATAAAATAATCATTATTTTAAATAAAAGTAACTTAAAAATTATTTAACTAGTTAATTTTAACTTTGAGATGTTTATAAGTTTGTTTATTTGTTATTTATAATTTGTTAAATTTGTTTATTATTTTGTTTATTTGTAGTCTTAGAAAAATATTATTTATTAATTTATTTTAGTTTTTAATTAAAATTATTAATGATTAATTAATTTATTATTATTTTATTTTAATTATTTTTATTTAATTAATTTTTATTAAATATGGATTTAATTTTTTTTAGAATGGATTAATTTTTGGGTTAAGTTAGACAGAATTTGTTTTTTATTATTTATTTTAATTTAATAATTTTGTTATTTATCAACATGATACGATATTTTTATTAAACATCAATATCAATATTTATTTTATTTTATTTGGACGATAACAGTAGGGAATAATTGACAAAATAATATATTCTAATATTATATAGAATAATACACACAATAATAATATTCACACTTTAATATTTAGTTTATTTATTTTATTTATTTATTATCATTCATCAATAAAAATACATCATCAATATAAATAGTTGTTAATTAGTTAAAATATAATTAAATCATTCAATAAAATATAATTAATTACTAAAATCTATCATATTATTAATGTAAACTAAATATAAAACTACACTAAACTATACTAATAAACATGTTTATAGGTTAAATTATTAATAAACTAAATTAATATTAATAAAAGAACCATTCCTTAAACTATTATTATTTACTAACTATATATATTATTACTAAATTATTATTAACCAATAAGATTTCACTAACCTAATTTTCACTAAATTATGGTATTTATGGTGGTACCGTATCAAACATGGGACATAATGCTCTATATTAATTATTTTTATAATATTTTATTTATTTTTATTTTATTTTATTAATATTATTATTTTTTCCCCAAAAATTTATTTTTGTAAAATTTCCTATTTATATATGTTTTTTTTTTTTTTTTTTTTTTTTTTTTTTTAAAATTTAATTTAATATTTTTTTATACTATTTGGTTATTTTCCTAATTTTTATTTTATAATTTTTATACAATTTAATTGTTAATATAAATTGAATTAATATATTTTAACTAAATATACCTTAAAAATAATAAACAATATTTATTTTAAATACATATTAAAAATAATTAAAAATATTTATTTTAAATACATATTATTTAGAAATATTAGTAATTTAAAATTATTTAACTATTTAGTTTATTATTTACATAAATAAAAATACTAACTTTTAATTAAAAATATACTTTAATTTAATAATTTAATTGTTTGTTAAATAAATATCATTATTTATTTACTTATTCATATAAACTAATTAAATATAAATTTAAATAATTTAAATTTTTTTTTTTTTTTTTTTTTTTTTTTTTTTTTTAAATTTAAGAAATTCATATTTTTCTGAACGTAACGTTCCAAGACGTCCCCTCTTAAGAGTAGACTTCGTCCCTTGAAGTCCTTTAATTGGTTATAATTCAGAAAAATAGGGAATTACGTTCTTTAAGTGTATATTTCTTTCAGCAATTTCCCCAGATATCGGGTCACAGACAGTAACGGTGTTGAACTCCTTTTTTATTATTTTTAAAGGTCCGGTAAAGTATGGATCTAACTTTCTTCTATTGAAAACCTTGACTAATACTAGATCCCCTGGTTTATAATCCGAACGCATTCTTCTTATTTGTTTACGGCGGTCACTCCATAGTTTATTTGCAGTCTCGATATTTTCTACTGCTTCCTTGATCCACTTGTGGTGTTGTATGAATTTCTGGAGCCAATATTCTTCTTCCTTTTCATATTTATTCCTACTTTCCTTATTTAATGTTAGTTCCAGTGGTTGTAGATCTTGGCGTCCATACAATAGTTCGAAACTACTAAACTTTGTTCTTTCATTTTTGCATGTCCTCAAGGCCCACAAAGCACTGGGTAGAATCTCATCCCAATCATCTTCTTCGTTGGCTAATAATTTTAAATACTTAATAACTTCCTTGTTCCTGTTTTCGACTTCTCCATTGGTCGAGGGGTGGTACGTATTTGCATAATTTACGTAAACATCATGGAGATCCAAAAAAGCTTTGGTCTTATCTGAGTAAAACTGTGGCCGGTTATCTGTAATCAACAGCTCAGGAACCCCATGACGAGCAAATACTTTTTTTAGAAATCTTATTACATCATTTGAACCAATTTCCTTTAATGGTTCAGCTTCCACCCATTTAGTTAAATAGTCCACTAAGACTATTATATATTTGTTCCCAGCTCTTGTCTTTGGTAACGGTCCAACAAGATCCAATCCGACTCTGGAGAATGGGTATCCCGGCTTGGTTGGTAAGTTTTCTACATTTTCATTTTGCTTTTGGCGTTTATACATTTGCCATTTTGGGCAGCATCTAATATAGGTTTGGATTTCTCTATTCATTCCTTTCCAATAATAATTGGGTTTCAACCGATGGTATGTTTTATAAATACCTTCGTGACCTATGGCATGAGCAGCTTCAATCAACTTTAACTTTTCTTCTTCGTTGTCAACTATTTTCCTAAGTCTTCCGTTTTGTTTATAATATTTCTTTCCTTCTATTTCGACGATTCTACTCTTGATAAAATCTTCAATATTTTGCGAGACGAGTACCATTTCATTACCTTTCTTCTCCAATTCTTCTATTTTTTTCATAGTATCCATCCTGGACAGAGCATCGGCAATAACATTCTTCCTTCCCTCCTCAAATTGAACCTTAACCTGAAGAGCACTTAACGTAGTTACCCACTTTAAATGGCGGTTATTAGAGGGCTCCGTATTATTGCAGATTCCAACTAGGGGTTTGTGATCGGTCACCAATGAAGTAACTAAGTTATTTCCTAAAATATAATGTTTAAATTTCTTTATGCAGTATAATGCTGCAGTTCCCTCTAAATCGGTAACACTATAGTTAGTTTCAGCCTTCCGCAGCGCTCTACTAACATAATGAATTGGTTTCTCAACTCCATTATCATCCTTTTGTATGATGACGCCTCCAATTCCAGTACGAGATGTATCGCTTCTTATAATGAATGGTTTATTGAAATCCGGTGGTATTAGTATAGGGGCCTGTATTAATCTTTCTTTGAGAGTCTTAAAAGCTAAGTCGGATTCCTTAGTCCACTCAAATTTTGAATCTTTCTTTAACAACTGAAAAAGTGGACTGGCAATTTGGGCAAAGTCCTTAATAAACTTTCGATAATACCCAACTGCTCCTATAAATGAACGAAGTTTAGATACATCTTTTGGAGGGATCCAATTATAAATAACATTCACCTTTTCAGGAATTGGTTGTATACCTTTGGTAGATAAGACGTGACCTAACAATTCCACTTCTTCTTGAAAGAAATGGCATTTTTCCAAGTTCAACTTCAATCCGTTATCTTGTAGTATGGTGAAAACCTCGCTAAGATCCTTAACATGCTGTTCATAAGAAGGAGAGAAAACAACCAAGTCGTCAATGTAAACAAAAACGCTCTTACCAATTAAGTTAAAAAAAATCCTATTCATCTCCCTTTGGAAGGTTGCGGGAGCGTTACACAACCCAAAGGGCATGACCTTAAAGTTATAATTTCCATAAAGTGTTGTGAAACAAGTTATCTCTTGATCTTCCGGGTACATTGGCACTTGGTGGTAACCCGAAAATAGATCAATAGTTGATAGAACTTGATTCCTTCCAATGTAACTAAGGATATCGTCAATGAGAGGTAGAGCGTACGCATCCTTTTCTGTTAAACTGTTAACTCTCCGGTAGTCCACGCACATTCTATATTGACCATTTTTCTTTAAAACTAATACTACTGGAGAGGACCAAGGAGAGTGGGAAGGTTCTATCAGGCCATTGTTTATCAATTTTTCTAACTCTTTCTTTAACGCTTGAGCCTGAATCTTCGATAAACGGTATGCTCGCCGTTTGACTGGCTTGCTTCCTGGTTTGAGTATGATCCTGTGTGGTAGAAGTTTGGTTGGTTTCAAGTCGTCTGCTTTCATGGCCAAAATGTCTTTAAAATCTTCGAACAGCTTGGTAACTGGATCCTTAACCACTTTTGGGATTAAATTAATAATTTTCTCAACACGAGTTTCCTTATTATCCAATGACTCTTCATTTGCTGTAATCAGGGACACGGTTATATTTACTGGTTTACTTGCATCTACTTCTTCCACTTCTTCTGAGGTCTCATTATTTTCGTCGTCAGCATTTAAACGTAAATCGTAATAAATTGATGCAAGTCTTATTGGGAAATTATTTTTATCAGTAGTATACAACGTATCATCATTAAAGTTTAGTATTAATTTATGTTTCTTAAGTGAATCTACCCCAATTAATAATTCAAATAGATCGTCCTTTTCAATAACTCTGAAATAATCTTTAAAAGTTACTGGTCCTATAGAGATCTCTAGTTCATAGATATCGGAAGACATAGTAGTATTGATATATGCTTGTAATATCATTTCGGTGATGTTTCCAACTGGCTTTTTGTTTATTTTATACTTCTTCAAAGCAGCACGAGTAACCATATTAATACTAGCACAAGAGTCTAGAAAGATTTCGCCATTTTGTCCTTCTATTTGCCCATAAACTTTGAGATTTTATTTTCACTTATTACATTTACTGCATTAGTGATCACACTTTCATTGGTAATTGTTTTTGATGTTGTTTTTGGCTTTAACTTTAATTTCTTCTGGAAAGCCGAACGAAACTTTGGAAAGAGATCAAATAAATGGACTAATTTGGTACCAACTTCAGTGTCGGCTACCTTATCCACTAGGTCCTCTATTAGATATTCTTCAAACCCGTCCATCAAGCGGTTGTGACGTTCTAGATTCGTCACCCTTTCAGCCAGGTCTTGTTCTTTATCTTCATTCAGGCTACCTTCTCTTAATTCTTTCAGCCTCTCCTCTTTATTACTTCGTTTAACGGGTTCTATTCTTTTCTCGGCTAAATAAGACAAATCTAATTGATTGTAACGAAATCTTCAGTGTTATGGTTCGGGTTTTATTAGAATTTTATTTAATTATTTATTTTTAATATTTTTTCTGTCTACATTTTAATTATTGAAAAACTTCACTTATTTATACTTTTTGAAAAAAAATAAATATGTAAAGCCTTTCTACATTTTATTATCATATTTAAAAAAAAAATATTTACTATTACTAATTAATTAAAATTTTATATTAATTTAAATTAACTAATTCATAAGTATTTTTATTTTAATAAATTTTGTTTACATAATTTTATATTATTTTTCATATACTAAAACTAAATTATTTAATATATACGAAAAGTAACAAACAAATTTAAAAAGATTTTACAGAAAAATAAAGTTATTTTAATCAAGAATGTTAATATAATTCTTATATTTTATATAAAATAAATTTAAAAACTATAATATATTTAATATTTATTATTAATCAATTAAGATTTGATTTTATTTGTGGGGAATAAAAATATAAAATAATCAATTTAAAAATAAAATAAAATACTAAAAAGAATACAAGTTTAATATTGATACAATATAATAATAATATAATAATATATTTGAAAAAAAAAATAAAATATTAATATTGATAATAAACACTTTAATAAAATAATAAAATTTGAGGTTAAATTATAGATATTGATATTAATAATAAAAATATAAAATTATTGATAATATTTTAGAAACTTTTAATAAAAATATAAAAAAAAATATATTTAGAAAATATTTTAGTATAGAAAATATAGTAAAGTAATATTAAGTAAAGAATAATATAATGGATTCTAAAGTAAGTTGAAATTCTAATTAATAATCCATTATATGTTCGTTCTTTACCATCAGTTAATACAGAATGAACAAATAATACTAATTGTGCTAGAATAATATAAATTATTCTAACCTTATAGATTATTCTATTCTATATAATTGGAACTTTCCAATATTCTTCAAATATTACTAAATAGCAATCTTAAGTTAATAAATCACTAATTAACTTATAATTCCTTTTTGAATTATCGATCCGATTCCATTATAATGTATTAAAAATCTTTAGCCAAGAATATTGTCCTTGCCCACTTAATATATTAATATTATATTTCTTTTGTATTATGTTATATTGAAAATAATCAAATCTATTTAATTAGTTATTAAAATTTTCGTTATCAATTTAAATTTATTTTTAATTACTAAATTTAACTAAACCACAATAAAATATTCTGTATAATCTCTTTATTTTTATTTTATATATATTAGTATTAAACTATTATTAAATAATTAATAATTCAATAATATATAACTACTATTTATAACAATAATATTATTAACTAAAATAATAATTCAATTTCAATTTAAATGTTTTATTTATAAAAATAATTAGTAATTAGTTTATTAAAAAAATAGTTAGGCTTTACAAATTTTAATTTGATAAAAAAATATAAATACATGTAATTTTAGTGAAATAA
Source organism: Neocallimastix lanati (nom. inval.) (assembly GCA_016946835.1). Taxonomy (NCBI): domain Eukaryota; kingdom Fungi; phylum Neocallimastigomycota; class Neocallimastigomycetes; order Neocallimastigales; family Neocallimastigaceae; genus Neocallimastix; species Neocallimastix lanati (nom. inval.). Next base: position 5,411 of record JACVTC010000055.1, on the reverse strand, counting down.
AATATAATCAATAAATTTCTTTTTATTAAATAAATAATTATATTATTATTTTTCTTTATAAATTTAAATAAATAAATATTGATTTTAAAACAAATTATTTTTTTTATTGTAATTTTATTATTTGTGTTAATTATTATTATATTCCTAAAATTATATGAACCATACCGCAGTGATACGATATATTTTAAATATTCGTATTTACAATGGTTTTGGGCGCTACATTGGGGAATTGTATTAAATTATATATTCTAATAATAATATTAATTATTTTATTTAATTATTTAAAATTTTTATTTTAGGATATTTGTTTTGTAATATTTTATTTTTATTTTATTTTATTTTATTTATTTTATTTTATTTTATTTTATTTATTTTATTTTATTTTTATCATATTAATTAACTATTAATAATTATAATTTAATTATAATATTCTACAATTAATTACTTAAACAACTAATTTTATTAAAACTAATAACTAAACTACTATCTTAACTAATTAAAACATTTTTCTTATATTAAATCAATTATTACTAATTAACATATATCAATAATTTTTTAACAAAAACATTTTTTTTTTTTTATAATATTTTTATATATTTTTTTTATAATTATTATCTCTATATTAAATCATAATTGTTATATTTTATATAAACATTAATATAAAAGTTTATATTATAATAATTAAATTTTATACTATAATAATATTATTTTATATGATTTATAATTAATATAATTCATCATTTTTATATAATTAATTTTAATTTTATAATAATATATATTTTACAAACTTTATATAATTAATATAATTTAATAATAATTTTAAAATATCATTATTTTTCTTTTCATCTTGTATCAGCAGTGGTATGGTTCATATAATTTAGGAATATAATAATAATTAACACAAATAATAAAATTACAATAAAAAAAAAATAATTTGTTTTAAAATCAATATTTATTTATTTAAATTTATAAAAGAAAAATAATAATATAATTATTTATTTAATAAAAAGAAAGTTATTGATTATATTTTATTTCACTAAAATTACATGTATTTATATTTTTTTATCAAATTAAAATTTGTAAAGCCTAACTATTTTTTTTAATAAACTAATTACTAATTATTTTTATAAATAAAACATTTAAATTGAAATTGAATTATTATTTTAGTTAATAATATTATTGTTATAAATAGTAGTTATATATTATTGAATTATTAATTATTTAATAATAGTTTAATACTAATATATATAAAATAAAAATAAAGAGATTATACAGAATATTTTATTGTGGTTTAGTTAAATTTAGTAATTAAAAAATAAATTTAAATTGATAACGAAAATTTTAATAACTAATTAAATAGATTTGATTATTTTCAATATAACATAATACAAAAGAAATATAATATTAATATATTAAGTGGGCAAGGACAATATTCTTGGCTAAAGATTTTAATACATTATAATGGAATCGGATCGATAATTCAAAAAGGAATTATAAGTTAATTAGTGATTTATTAACTTAAGATTGCTATTTAGTAATATTGAAGAATATTGGAAAGTTCCAATTATATAGAATAGAATAATCTATAAGGTTAGAATAATTTATATTATTCTAGCACAATTAGTATTATTGTTCATTCTGTATTAGAAGTGATACGGTATTTTATTTATGTATCTAAATTAATATTTATTTGTGGGCAATGACAATAAGGAATTATGACAAAATAATATATTCTAATATTAAATAGAAATAACACATACAATAATACAAAATAAAGTAATAAATATATCTTTTTAATGTTCTCTTTATTTATTATTAATTATTAATTATTACATCAATTATTATTATTATTACTCTTTTATATAAATATTATAATTAATTATCTCAAATATATATAATATCTCTTTTTAACTATACTAAAATAAAATATAAAATAGCTATTTATATGAATTAATTTATCATAAGTATAAACTTATAAATAAAAAGAATTCTCCGTTTAATAATTATTATTCTAAAATTATATATATTATTCTAAAATTATTATTGACCAATAATATTTAAGTATTTCTTTAACCTAAAGAATCTACCTAAATACCATTTTTATAGTGGTCACGTATCAGAAGTGATACGATATTTTATTAAATACCGTATATGTTAGTTGGGCGTTTGTGCAAAAGGGAATTACTCCAAGAATATTATATTACAATAATTATATTTACTTTTTATTTATTTATCTTTTATTATTTTATTTATTATATTTTATCATAAAAAAAATACATGTTTTATTATTATTCCTTAAAAAAAAAGAAAATATTTATTTATAAATTATTTTCATAATTATATTTTTTACTAATTTTATAAATTTTATTTATCGAAACACTAAAATTAATTAATAAATATAAATATTCATAACTTTTTACTTATAACTATTAATTCATCTTGTTTAACATTATTTAAAAATTATTTTAATATTAACATCAATTTAATTAAACATTCAATCTCCGTTATAATTAATATAACTAATTTTACTATATTATCAACAATTCTTTTAATATTTTTAATATTATTATTTAATTTAATATTTTAATAATTAATAATAATAAATTATCTTTAATAATATATTAATAATATATTTAAGATTCATTATATAAAATTAATTTTAATAAATATTTATATTAATAATTTTTCTAAATAATTTTTCTATTATTTTCTATTATTTTTACTGGACATGCATCAAGATGCCCCCACTTAGCTTAGACTTCGTCCCTTGAAGTCTATAAGCATATTAAAATATTTATTAAACTAATAATACTATTATATATTTTATAATATTTTTTTTATATTTTTTTTTTATATTTTTTATATATATCAAAATTTTTTTTTTTTTTTTTTTATATATATATATCATAATTTTTTTTTTTTTTTTTTTTTTTTTTTTTTTTTACTGATTATAATTTAGGAAATTACTAATATATGGAATTACATTTTTTAGATGAATGTTTCTCTCTGCAATTTCGTTCGTATAAGGATCACATACTGTGACAGTATTAAATTGCTGTTTAACTATTTTTAATGGTCCGATATAATAAGGGTCTAGTTTCCTTCGATTGAAATTTCTAACTAAAACTAGGTCTCCTGGTTTGAATTCACTTCTTAATCTTTTAATCTGTCTTCTCCTATCTTTCCATAATTCATTTGCAGTTTCAATATTTTTGATTGCTTCAGAAATCCAATTATGGTGATTAATAAATTTTCGAACAAAATATTCTTCTTCTGATTCTTCAGGAAATCTTTTGTCAATATTAATTGCTAATTCAAATGGTTGTAAGTCTTTCCTACCATAGAGTAATTCGAAACTACTAAATTTAGTAACTTCATTTTTTGTTGTTCTTAAAGCCCAAAGTGCACTAGGTAAAATATCATCCCATTCTTGATTTTGTTTACTTAATTCTTTAAATTGGCTTTTAAGAATTCTAATATATTTGACTATTTCTCTATTCCTGTTTTCAACTTCTCCGTTAGAAGCAGGATGATAAGTACTAATATAATGTACATAGACATCATTTAAATCTAGGAAAGCTTTTGTTTTATCAGATATGAATTGCGGGCCATTATCAGTAATTAATATCTCTGGAATCCCGTGTCTTGAAAATATATTATTTAAAAATCTAATGACATCTTCTGATTCTGTTTTGGCTAATGCTTCAGCTTCCACCCATTTTGTTAAATAATCTACAAGTACTATTATATATTTATTACCTCTGAAAGATTCGTATAAGGGTCCAACTAAATCCAATCCTACCCGAGTAAAAGGTAGACCTGGGGGTGTAGCTAAATCTTCTGTAAATACATTCGGTGGTTGTGGTTTACATAATTGACATACATGACAAGATTTAATAAATAATCTGATATCCTTATTCATTCCTATCCAATAATAGTTCCTTTTCAAACGATGGTAGGTTTTAAAGTTACCTTCATGTCCTAAACAATGAGCTTTACTAATAAGTTCCCATTTTTCATTATCATTAAATATTACTTTTCTTAATTCATTATTATCTTTATAATACTGAACTCCATCAATTAATACAAATTTCTGGTTTATTATTTTTTTATAGAAATCATTTAGTATTTCGGTACTATCATCAATATCATTATTATTAGTATTAACATGATTAATATTATTATTATTATTATCATTATTATTAAAACTATGTTTATTATTTTCTTCAGTTTGAAATACCATATAATTCACATTCAATTTATTTTCCACTCCATTATTTTCACTATTATTATTATGTAATTTATTATTAAACTTATTAAACTTATTAATGTTATTTACATTATTTTTAATTTCCTCATATTCCATTTCGTAATTTTCATTATTACTATTGATCTTAATTTCATCCACTAACTCTTTTATTTTATTAATTTTAGTATTTTTCTTATTTCTAATTTCTTCATTATTTTTAATTTCACAATTTTGAATTTCATTATTTATAACTTGGTTGAATACGTCTTTATTATAATTTTTTATATTATTTCTTTTATTTTTATTTTTATATGTTTATCATCATTTTTTATATTTTTGATTATATATTTTTCATTGTTAGAATGTAATCTAGATAGTGCATCAGCAACTACATTCCTCCTCCCCTCTTCATATAACACTTTAATTTTTAAAATACTGAACTCAGTTATCCATTTGACATGCCTTGCTGAAGAAGGTTCTTTATTTTTAAATATGTAAACTAAAGGCTTATGATCGGTATAAAGAATTGTCTCAAAACTATTACCAGTGAGAAAAGGTTTAAATTTCATGACACAGTAAAATGCGGCAAGCCCCTCAAGTTCTGTAATGCTATAATTGATTTCAGAATTGGAAAGTGTCCTACTTTCATAATATAATGGCTTCTCAATGTTGTCATCGTCTAACTGAAGTAGTACCCCGCCAATTCCTGATTTAGATGCATCTGAACGAACAATAAATGGTTTATCAAAATTTGGAGGTGACAATATAGGTGCATTAATAAGACGAATTTTTAAAAATTCAAATGCATTATTAGATTCGGTAGACCAAACAAAAGGAACATTCTTTTTTGTTAAATCATATAAAGGTTTAGCAATTTGGGCAAAATGGCTAATGAATTTCCGGTAATATCCAATTGCCCCTAAGAAAGAACGTAACTGTTTTAAATTAGAAGGAGGTAACCAATTAGCAATAACTTTTATTTTAGAATTCATAGGTTTTATACCCTTAGTAGAAAGAGTATGACCAAGGAGCTCAACTTCTTCTTTAAAGAAATCACATTTTTCAAAATTCACTTTTAATCCATTATTAGCAAGAATGAGGAATACTTTTTCTAGGTCTTTGATGTGTTGATCTAATGAAGGAGAATAAATAACTAAGTCAT
>JACVTC010000549.1:0-19574 GCA_016946835.1 Neocallimastix lanati (nom. inval.) | reverse complement strand
TATATTTAATAATATTATATAATAATTTTAATTTATAATATATATGCATAAAAAAAATGACAATCTTTCATTAGGTTTTAAATAGAGTTACACAATTAATAAATATTAAACGATATTTCTAATAATTTTAATTTTTTTTTAACAACCAGTTAATTACAAATATAATATAAAATATATAATATTAAATAAATAAATATTAAAAATATTTGCTAAGAACTAATTAAGAATTAATATTTAAAAATTTTATTTAAATATTAAATTTTATATTATAGCCACTAAAATATGATAAATTTAAAATAAAACAAAAAAAAATATTCTTTAAGAATAGTCTTTTAAAAAAATTAAAAAAAAAATATATATTTTGACATTTTTTATAATTAATAAAAAAAAAAAACTATAATAATCAAATATTATTATATTTGACAGTTTTAATAATTATTAAGATAACAAAGATATCATATAATTTAAAAAAAAAAAAAAAAATTTATATTTTATATTTTATATTTTATATTTTATATTTTATATTTTATATTTATATTTTATATTTTATATTTTATATTTTATATTTTATATTTTATATTTATATTTTATATTTTATATTTTATATTTTATATTTTATATTTTCATATTTTATATTTTCATATTTTATATTTTATATTTTATATTTTATATTTTATATTTTATATTTTCATATTTTATATTTTATATTTTATATTTTATATTTTATATTTTATAATAAAATATTCATTTAATATGTATAAAAATATATTCTATTATTGTATTAACAAATTATAAAATATTAAATATATTTGATATGATAAAAATGTTTACTAATAAGTTATATTAAATATGACTACTATTTAATATCTTTAAATATATTCAAAAAAAAAAAAAAAAAAAAAAAAAAAGTGTATTGTAGCCACTACTAGAAGATAATTTAAAGGATAAAAATTGAAATTAATATTTTATCTTTTATAGAATACTCTAATAAAAAAAATTAATAAAAAAGCGTAAAAGATTATTTCTATAATTATTAAAAATACATAATACAGAAATAAATTAGAATATTTATTAAATATAAAAATTAAAATATATATATATTTCTGTTATATTTAATTATAACAAAATAGATATATAAATATATAAATAGATATATATTAATATAATCATAAAATATTTTAAAATAAAATAAATTAATTTATATTTTCAAATTATAAAAATATATATAAAAAAATTTATATATTTTTTTTAAACTTTATTTAATAATATTTATTAAAAAAATACATGAAAATAAGATATATAAAAATTATAATAGTAAAATACAATAGTAATAACAAAAATAATAGTAATAACAATAATAATAATAAAATAATAGCAATAGGAAAAACTATTATTAATCTTTCTTTAAAATGGAAGAAATAATTTTTTTTTTTTTTATTGACAAGAGAATACACTTCTATTGCATTATTTAGGAAGATATAAAATAAGTCTGAAAGATTTTCTTTCTTAAGAATTGAAACAATAGAAGGAGAATTCCATTATTCATCAGGAATAATGAATTTTATTTCATTATTATTTTATTAAATAATAAAAATAGACATTCTGTATAATTGGAATAAGTAACTTCATGATTGGTATCATCATGAGAAGAATACTCTCAGAGTTAGAAAATGCTTTAAAAAATTATGTTGGTCTACCATTAGGACCAGGTGCTTTATTATTTTTCATTGAAAAAAAAAAAGCAGTAGAGTGAATTTCTGACATTGAAATTGGTTGATAAAATATACCGTGATTCCTGAGGAGAAGAAAAATTATTTAGTATTCCTATTCAATAATTTTCATTAAGACTATGGCTGGTTATATCAAAAGTAAGTTCTTCATTGAGTTAAAACGGTTGAGTAGATCTTCTTGAGATACTAAAAGCATTACCTAATTTATTTTTAATGTATACAGGTTATTAGGAAAGTGAGAAAGAAGGTTTAGAGATTTTCTTTAGTCCAGAACAACCACTTTGAGGGTCGTTCTATAAAAAAAAAATCCATGGAATAAATCAAATTTTTAAATCTATTTCCCTTAATACTAATGATATAATCAGAAAGAACCCTGTATTCTTTGGATTTTTTTTTAAAGCTTCAATTATTATGAGCTTTTAACCTTATTTATTTATTCATTTATAAATTACATGAATATATTTTATTAAAAAAAAAAAATACAAAATTAATAAAAAAATCAATATTATTTGTCCAATTAGAGCATAATAATATTTAAAATAGTAACGTGAAATAAAAACTAATATTCAAAATAAAAACTAATATTCAAAATAGAGTATATAAATAAATTCAGAAAAAAAGTTTATATGCAACAAACCTCACTTCCATATTACTTGTTGACGCTTCTAGTTAGTTTGCATTTATGTCGAAATTGCATCCCTTGGCGAGTACTAGCCCTAAGCATAATTTCCGTAAAGAGAGCCGTAGATTGCACCTAGAATGGTGTTTTTGAATACATTTTTTTTTTTTTTTTTAGACTTAGAGAATAATTTTATATAATTTATAATAATAATAAAATTACATGATTTAAATGAAAAATAAAATACATGAAATAAAATACTATATATTATATAATTATAAAAGTGGGTTAGAAGCAATAATTTCTAACTTTTCCCATTCATTGATCGAAACCAGGAATAATTTGGTTCTTAAACAAAACATCTCATTCCATTTTTTAATTTAAATCAATAATGTCTGCATCTCTTTCACCAAGAAGGAAGTCAGCCCTCAATTTTTTTTTTTTTTTAATGGCAGCAAAAATTGTTTCATCTTTATTAATTAAATAGTTAATAAAATACATTTAATAAAAAGAAAAATAAAGATAAAAGAATAAACAAAAAATACAAAATAAAAATAAAATAATGGTATATGATGTATTCTAGCTTCACTTAATTAATATCAGTAAGACTTCCCAAGGACATTATCATACTACTGTATGATAATGTAGGTATAATCGATTGAAGAAGAGCCGCAGTAAATACCAAGAATGGAGTATCAGAATAAGCACCTGATTTCATCAGGTACTTATATAGATCCTTCCATTTCCTTGTACTGTTATTAATACTTCTTCCCCAAAAAAAGAAATTAAATACTTTTTTACACACACTAAAATCAACATACAAATTATTTTCAATACTATTACTAGCACTACTAATAAAACTATTACTAATATTATTATAACTATTATTATTATAGCTATTATTATTATAACTATTATTACTATTAATATTATTACTATTAATATTATTACTATTATTACTATTACTATTATTACTGTTACTATTATCATTATTACTATTAATATTAACGTTATCAATTGTTAGGTTGCCACTGTTAAAAGCGTTATATAAGAAAAAAAACTTTATCATTGACTTTACAAGGAATATTATTAAAAAAAGGAACAATCAATTAACCAATGCCTTATCCATTGTTTATTACTTTTACAACAGGGACAAAAATTAGGACACACTTGATCTATTGTTTTTTCAGCTTTAGCAATTCTAGCATCTAATCTATATCCTCTCAATAGAAATTATATGAAAAATCAGGATATTCATAGCGAAGTTTTATAAAATCTGATGTTTCTTCGAATCTGTTTTTTGTCATAAAATATAGCTTTAATAGAATTGATTTTCATATCTCTTTTCCAATAAAAAATCCTTTATTTCTTTATCGTTATTACCTCTTTTCTCTAGTTTAGGTTTATGAGTTCTACTTTCTTTCTTCCATGTATATTTTCTAGATTTTGAAATATTATTAACTAAATAGGAAATAATACAATTTAAATCTTTCCATTTATCAAAACATTTGACTTGAGACAAAGCACACTTAGCTGACAATGGAGGAATATTTAAATCTTTTGAAATAGAATATACAGTAATAAAAGATTTGGCTTTATGTAAACCTGCAATTCATCTTAATTCTTTATTAATTAATTTCTGAGTATTTTTTTTTTTTTTTTTTTAGACTTAGAAAATAACTTTACTTAATTTATAATGATAATAAAATTACATGATTTAAATAAAAAAAAAAAAAATAAAAAATAAAAAATAAAATAAATAAAATGAAATATTATATATTATATAACTATAAAAGTATGTTAGAAGCAACTGTTTCTAACTTTTCTCATTCATCGATGATAATACCGCGTCCATTATTGCGAGTAATAATTTCAGTATTAATGTTATCAAATGAATCTGTATCAGATTTTTCACCGGAAGGTGAAAATCCAAGCCTTATCATTTCGACGTCGACGCTCTTGGCAACGATAGATTCAACGGAATACCATTTCATCATCAAACTAAAAGATCGACAAATTAATGGTATTACGTTTGTTAAAAACTCTGCAATCCCCACAACAGAAATACGGAACAGTTGACGAAGTTGAACTTTGTTTAAAAATATTATCAACTAATTGTCTTGTTCCCCATCATTAACTTTAATCTTTTTCATATATTGAACGCCTGCCAAGAAGAGCATTCAATATAAAATAATAAATATTATTATCATAATCCTTTTCTGAATTCTAAAGAAACATCCAAGGATTTTTGTTCAATTATCATTGCAAACTTCAAAAAGAGATCATCTAGAAAAGGTAAAGATTTATTTCTGTAAAATTCCAATACTTTACAGGCAAAGATCCAGTGAGAAAAGATAGGTACACTAACACCACAACAAGGGCAACATTTAGGGCAATCTTCTGAGACGATTTTTCTTTTAATGGAAATACTAATGTCGAATTTAAAACCACACCTAATTCGAGAAATCCAAAAGAATCCCAACTGATACTTAGGATATTGAAATGTTATGTTTCTGATTTCTGAAATAAATCCAAAATCATTCTCCTTGTAAATAATTGCTTTTTTAGCTTTTGAGGGTTTGAAGACATCTCTTTCCCAATAAAACTTTTTTATTTCACTTGTTTTCTTACCATTTAATTTCTTATCCAAAGTCCTTGATTCTTTAGTCCATGAGTAATGTGACATAGTAGGAATATTATTAGTGAGATGATTAATAATACATGATGAGTTTTTCCATTTTCTAAAGCAACGTAATTGAGATATAGCACAGACAGCTGAAAGAGGAGGTATTCTCAATTCACGAGTAATATTATAGAGACTAACAGAAGAATCGCGATATTTAAATCCGTAACTCCAATAAAGTCCTCTATTAATAATTTTTTGAGCTTTAGAACATCTGCTCTTATTTGAACCAAATAGAGGAGCATAATATATAACAAGACTAAGAATAAACGAAATTAAAACATATTTCTTCAAGAAGAGGAACAGATTTATTAATAAGAAATCGAAAGTACAAATTTAACTTAACATTTAAATTACTGTTTAATTTGGATTGTATAAGTTTCAGTGATAAAGATTCATCAAAAGGAATACCAAGATAGGTATAGTTGTCAGTTTTAGGTAATTTTTTACTACCAATAAAGAAAGATGGATCTTCATAATTTATCGGTTTAACAAAGTTAATTGGTTTTACAACAAGAGTAGCACACTTATTAATTCCAAAAGTCATTTCATTTTTAATAGCCCATTCATGAACTTTATTCAAAATTTTCTTAAGAGCTTGTTTAGATAGAGCAACTAAAACAATATCATCCGCAAAAAGTCCACCACAACAATATTGAGAAATATTTTTTTTTTTTTTTTTTTTTTTAGACAGGGAAGAGAATACACTTCCAAAAACTTTATTAAATTTTATTTTAAAAAATACATGTAGGTGAAAAGTACATTAGAAATTAAAAATAAAAAATTAAAAAATAAAAAATAAAAAATAAAAAAGCTCGAAAATTCTATGTATTTCGGCAAGTTGTACTATGCGGGAATTTTACCCTTCCTATCAAATAAAAAAGAAATAAAATTTAGAAGTAACATCCTTAAAATAGATAGTGTGGTGTCCACTAAACTCTCCCCGGATTCATCATTTATTGAGCTACTAGGGCGAGAATCACCCTTCGTAGTAATAGATGATAATCCTGTATTATCATTATGCCTTATCAGTACGACGTCGACGCTCTTGGTTAAGTTTGATATTTTGCAATACCTATCAAATAATAGCTCAACGAACTACTTATGATAGGTATTGCATTTGTTAAGAATTCCGCCAAGCCCACAATTTTTGGAACAGGTGACTCAGATGAACCTTTGAAAAGTAGTTCATTTAATTGTCTCTGTTTCCCACTATCGAAATGTAGCTCATTTAAAACTAAAGTCCCACCAAGAAGAAACAAGTATATATAATGATTGATATAATCTTCAAAATTAGAAATAGAGTCATAGGAAGAAAGAGGATTAAACGCTCTAATCTTCCTAAGGAATAAAACATAGAGATCATCGATGAAATTTAAAGAATTCCATCTAAAAGATGCAAGAGCATCGCATTTAAAAATCCAATGTTCAAAAGATTGTTTATCTTCGCCACAACAGGGGCAAGACTTGGGACAATCTTCTGAAACTCTACCCATTCTAATAGCAATAGTGGTATTGTATTTATAACCACAGCGTAAACGTATAATCCACGAAAACCCTAAGTTGAATTGGGGATATTTTAAGCTAAGCATAATTATAGCTTTATTGTTTGCGAACTTATTACAATCGTAATTTTGACCTTTAATACCTTGAAATTTGGAAACTGATTTCCAGTAACGTTCTAAAATATCGTCATATTTTTCACATTTATATTTCTTGATTTTTTTATACAGTGTTCTAGATTCTTTAGTCCATGAATAATAATGCATTTTGGGAATAGATTTAATAAGATCCTTTATAATACAGTTTGATTTACTCCATTTTGCAAATGATTTAATCTGTAAGGCTGCGCAAACACCAGCAATAGGAGGAATGCTTAGATCTCGAGATAAAGCATAAGTACTCATAGTAGAATTAAGTCTAATATAGTCATTGTTTTCTGAACTTGTTTTACCATTTTTAGAGAATGAGCCGATACACCAAAATAGACCAGTATTAATTAATGTTTGAATTCTGGCCGTTCTAGATTTGTTTGAACCAAGTAAAGGAGAATAATAAATTACTTTACTAATAACAAAAGATTGAAGAACTTTTTTAACTTTTTTCTTGTATGCAATAGGGATAAGTTTATTTGAGAAGAAATGTGTAAATGAAAGAAGGGATTTTCTAACTTTAAAATGCATGTGAGATATAATGTGTTCTAGTAAGAGATCATCAGAAAAAAGGAATACCAAGATAAATATAACTAGACACTTTAGGAAGAGCATTCATTCCTAAATAGAAGGTTGGGTCACTATAGTTTGGAGGAGATTGGAAGTTCATTGGTTTTATAACCATAGTTGCACATTTTTTCAATACCAAAAGTCATTGTTTTCATTTAAATTAGCCCATCTATGTACCCTTTTTTAATAATTTTTCTAAATTTTTTGTACTTGGAGCCATGAGAACAACATCATCAGCAAAGAGTCCACCACAACACTTTTTTCTTCCAATATTAACACCATATTTTTCACAATCATTTAATATATCATTGATGAATAAATTGAATAAGATCGGTGATAATGGACAACCTTGACGAACACCTCTTTTAATAGGAAATTCATTTGATAACATTGAAGCAAATCGAGCACGAGCTTTAGATGAAGTATATAAATTAAATAGAAAATCAAAACATTTACCACGTACTCCATAATGATATAATTTAGTAAGAATGTTAAAAATAGGAACTGAATCATAAGCTTTTTTTAAGATCTAAAAAGGCTAAATATGTGAATTTTCCTTGGAAATTTTCTTCTTTGGCATATTTCTCTAACGGAAATGAATAAACTAATGCATTCTTCACGGTTGCGAAAACCAAATTGTTCAGGTCTAATGAAATTGTGTATTATTTATATAAAATTATATTTATTTCTTTAAATTTATATATATATATATATATTATTATTATTATTATTATTGATGTAAATATTCAATATAATAATATTTATTTTATTTGTATTGTATTTTATTTTTTATTTATTATAATCTATTTTTTATTTTCTATTTTTTATTTTCTATTTTTTTATTTTCTATTTTTTTTTTTTTTTTTTTTTTTTTTTTTTTTTTTTTTTTTTCAATTATATTCTTATCAATTGAAATAAATGAAATAAAAATAAAAATAAAAATAATAATACAAAAAAAAAAAAAAAAAAAGAAAGAAAAAAAGAAAAAAAGATATATAGTATTTTTATTGTTTTTATAATGTATTTTTATAATTTTTTTTTAAATGCATTATGAACATAAAGAATAGAATTATTTATTTATTTATTTATTTTTTTTTTTTTTTTTTTTTTTTTTTTTTCATTTTCTTTTATTATTATACTTTTTTTTTTTTAAAAAAAAAAAAATTATTTTTTTCTTCTTTTGTTGGCTGGTTAATTATTTTATTATTTCATTTTTATTATATTTTATTTTTATTTTTATTTTTATTTTTATTTTTATTTTTATTTTTATTATTTATTAGTAATTTTATTATTTTTATTTATTATTTATTTATTTATTTATTTTACTAATGTAGCATTTTTAACAAAAGATAAGAAGCTTGATTTATTTTATAAATAAAATTAATTTATAATAATATTAATAATATATAAAAAAAAGGAAAAATACAAATATATTATTTTAATAAAATTATATTTAATATATATATATGATTATTAATATATTAGTAATATAGTTATTAATTTATTAATTTAATAAAAATGAAATATTATTATTATTATTATTATTATTATTATTATTATTATTATTCTTTATTTTTTACCTTGAAGTATTATGAATTGATGTTCCTCCTAAAATAATTCTTACATTTGGTATTTCTTCATTTAATTTAGCTATATCTCTTGCTTCACCATAAGTTGCGCCACCAATAATAAAAATTATAATATCTTGGGGTCTTTCTCTTATGGATCCTTCAACATATGGATAAAATTGATCCTTTAATTTTCCTTTAAGTAAAGACTGTATAATATCAGAAACCTTTGAAGTATGTTGAGTGTAAACATTTTCAACACCCTAATAATAATAATAATAATAAATATATATATTAATAGTTACTTTTAATAATTTTTTTTTTTTTTTTTTTATCTTTGTTTATAAATATCTATTAATATTATTAATGTAATAATTTATTTATTTTAAATATTATTTATTTTTACCTTTAATCCCTTAAATACATTCTTTCCTTTATCAAAAATTGTACTTGCTGTGGATTCTTCATTTTGTCTTTTATCTAATTCAACATATCTTTTTAATTGATCTACAATCTTTTTTTTTTTTTTTTTTTTTTTTTTTTTTTTTTTTGAAAATATATAATATATTTATATATTTTAAAAATATAATAATAAAAATATAAATAATTGAATTATTAAAATAACATGCAACATTTAATGAAGAAAAGGGATTCATCAATTAATATAAAATTTAAAAATATTTAATAAAATTAAAAAAAAAAAAAAATTAATAAAATTAATAATAATAATTACGGTATTAATAAAATAAAATAAAAATATATATAATTTTATTTTATATTAAAATTATTATATATATATAATATTATTTTTTTTTTTTTTTTTTTTTTTTTTTTTTTTTTTTTTTTTTTTTAAATACCTCTGTTTTTTCCTCTGAAACACCATTTTGTTTTAAAAGTTCTATTAATGAGCGAACCTCATTATTATTTTGACTTCCATAACGAAGGGTATATAATAATACTAATTTTATTTTACTATCTTCAGTAATATTACTTCTTTTTATTAAATTTTGTAAATCCTTATATATATATATATATTTAAATAAATAAATAATAATAATAATAAAAATATATTTAATTATTATAAAATATTATATATAAAAGAATGGATTATTTTTAACTATTTATTATTATTATTATTATTATTATTATTATTATTAACTTAATAATAAAATATATACTAAATACTTTTTTTTTTTTAAAAAAAAAAAAAAAAGATTTAAATTTAAATTATTTTTATTATAAAAATTTCTTTCTTTATTTCTTATTTACCTTTAAATCATTACTATTATTAACACAAGCAAGATTTTGTTCAAGTTCACTAACTTCTAATAATGAATCCCGAGAAACAATTCTACTAAGTTCTGATACTAAAGTAACATGCTTACTAACATTACCAGAAAGTCTTTTAAATTCTGGATATTCTTCAACAAATTTTTTCATATCAGATATTGATTCAATATTAACACTATTATGATGTCTATTTTGGAATTCATTAACATAATTTTTAATATTTACCCCTAAATCACCAAAATTTAAATACATATTATTTTTAAAAAATATATCTTGATCAGCTGATAATACAATTTCCTGTATTATTATTAATTTATTTTATTTTTTTATTTTTTTTTATTTTTGTTTTATTTTATTTTTTAAATATATATTTAAAAGATATAATAAAATATATGTATTAAATAATAATAGTAACAACAACAATAATACACATATATATATATAACAGAATTTATTAGTAAAATATATATATATATATAATAAAATTTAATAATAATAATAATAATAAAACTTTAAAAAATCTACTATTTTTTAATATATATTTTTATTTATTATAAAAAAAAAAAGAAAAAAAAAAAAATTAAATATATATATTTACCTTTAAATCTGGTTTAATATCTGAAATTCTTGATAAATCAACACGACCATTATTTATACCTATGATTTCATGAACCATTGCTTGATAGGTCCATTGGTTTAATAATGGTGTTACAGGATCATTTTTTCTATCTAAAATTAATAAAATTGGTGGTGTATCATATCTCCTAAAATCAAATAGTTGCGTTTCTTGTTGTATTTGATACTATAATATATATAAATTTATAAATTTATATATATATATTAATAATTTTTTTTTTTTTTTTTTTTTAAAAAAAAAAAAAATTCCATTATTTACATTAATTTCTCCTGCTAATCTTTTTCCTAATTCTGAGTTTTTTTCATATCTAATCATTGGTCTTTTTTTCAATGCTAATAAAACGGCTCTTAAACCTTCTACAGTTCTTTTAAATGTATCACTATTCCAAGTATTTAATGAATCACCAAATATTTGATAATCTTGTAAATTTAAGGAATAAAAGTTTGAATTAACCGCACAAAAATCTTCATAGAATTCCTATATATTATTATTATATTAAATATTTTATATTTAATAAGTATTATAACTTTAATATTATATCAAAAAAAAAAAAAAAAAAAAAAAAAAAAAAAAAATAAAAATAAAAATAAAAATAAAAATAGAAAAAAAAAAAGCTAAGAATAAAATAATATATATATTATATTCAATAAAAGCATATAACTATGAACAATATATATAATACTTGTATTTCGCGAACAACTTCTTGTTGGTCAGCTTCTGCCATTCTTTCAATTTGGGATTTTGATAATATATTTGAGAAATCTAATTAATATTATTTCATGAATAAAAATAAATATATATATTATAATTTTAAAATAAATTAATAAATATATAAATAAATAAAAAAGTTAATAATTTTAAACCATATAATTATAAACATTATTTTAATCATATTTTCAAATTTTTATTTCTAAAAATTATACTATACTTTAATAAAATTTTATCTCTATTGTAAACGTTCATACATAATATTTTTTATTTATTAACATTTCAATTATATATCAATTATATACTTATTTACTGCTATATTCCATAATTCTTTAATTGAAAAAAACAACAAAACAATAAAATAAAATAAAACATCTATGATACTATACATAAATAATATGAGCCGTAGCATGGATTTCTAAGTTCATCAATCATTAATTGAACAGATTTTGCTGAGGGTCTTAAAAAACAAATACATTTTAAATGTTTCATTTTTTCTCTAGATGTATTTTCAATCTTATCAATTAAAAAAACTTCTTTACTTAATAGATTGGATTGTGTGGTAATTGCTGATATATATAAAGTCTTCAATTATTTAATTATTATTATTTTATTATTATTATTATTATTATTATTTGAAATTTTACAACATTAATTATTGACATTTGTATTTTTTTTTTTTTTTTTTTTTTCATTTTATATATATATATATATAATTATTAGATAAAGGAATTTAGAAAAAACCGAAATGTTTTAAGTTGAATATTTATTATTTACATTAAATATTTCAATAATTTATTATAAATTTATAATGGATTAGAAAAAAAAAATAAATAAAGGTATAAATTATTTAAAGTTAAATAACAAAAATATATATATAGATTTAATTATTTAAATTTTGATAATTTTATAAATTTTTATAATATTACATTTAGATATTTATTAAATTTAAATTATTTTTAATTCTTACAGTATTATCATCGAGAAGCAATATTTTCATGCCTGGGGTATTATTTATCATTTTTTGAACATAAGTTTGTGAAATTTTTACTATATCCATTTTGCCTTTCTTATTTTAATATGATTATTGCTATTATTATTTTAATACAAAATTTCAATTTAATTTATTTTAAGACTTAATATTTATTCTAATGTTTAATGTCAAAATATTAAAATTACATTTTAAAAAATATATATATATAAATATAAATATATATATAAATATATAAAATTTTTTTTATTAATTAAAATTTATATATTGAAAGTTTTTTTAATACATATTATTAAATTTATTTATTTATCTATTTATTTATTCATTTATTATTAAATAATTATTATTTATTATTAATTTTTATTATTAATTATTGTAGTGAATAGTTTTACAATAAATAATAAATTATATTAATTAATACAATTAAAAAATATTTATAATAGATATTTAATATATAATTATTTATTTATTTTTTGATATATATATAGTTAATTACTTTATAATTATTTTATTATTAGATATTTTTATTTATTTTATTATTATAAAAAAATCATTTTATACCTAAATATTGCTTAAAGTATTAAATTATGGATGTGAACGTGTATTGCTACATTACTAAAATCTATATTTATATATATGTAAATCTGTTTCATATATTTAACACTTATCCTACTATTTATCTAAATATGATTTAAATCATATTAAAAATTAGAGGTTTATTAAAAATATTTTAAATAAGCATTAATTACAAAAGATTAAGAGTCTCAATTAAGCTCATAATAAAGTATTTAATATACATTAATTTCGCTTTTTTACCAAATATTTTATATTTTGATATATTGTATAAGATTTATTAATATTTCTTTGTCAATTTTTATAACATTTTTCATTTAAAATTTTTTAAGTTTATATAGAATATTTTTTTTTTTTTTTTTTTTTTTTTTTTAACGACCGTAGCAGGATTTCTCCCCAGCTGCACATCCTGTTGATTATATAGAATAGAAATATTAATATAATTTTATTTTTAAAATGAAATATTTAAGTAATAGTAATTTTAAAGTTTTATTAAATAAAGAATACAGAAAAAGAAACCAATACAGAATTATTTTTTAAAGAATTTGAAAGTAAAACATGTAACCCTGAAATCTTATATAATCTTTCTTCAAAGGGAATATATTTGTATAAGCATTTATATTTAAATAAAAGAATAAAATATCATGAGTAGATATAAGTTTAATGAATAAGTAATATTTTATAATATATAATGATAAACAATATGATCGATTAATTGAAAAATTTGAAAAATATGAAGGTAAAAAAAAATAGATATAATAAAAATGAATATAAAAAGTTAATAATATTAATTAAATGAATATATTATAAAAAAAGTTAATTAATGATAATAATAATTCATATATTTTGACTCTTTTAAAAGAACATTCACATATTTCATTATATTGTTTATTAAAATATAATTATATTTCTTATAAAATTTTTGATTATTTTAAATGTGATAAAATATATTTTAGTATTTTTTTATTTATTACTTTTTATATTTATATTACATATTATTTAAAAGAAAATATAAATTTAAATAATATATAATATTAGTAAATATATAGATAATTGTTATGTCTCATCTCATTTAAAAAGTAAATTGGTAGAGATATTAAAGCTTTAGAATACATAATAATAAATCTTTGCAATAATATTAAATACGACTATTATTACGCTCCTTTTCTATTAAACCCGTATTAATCAATAAATTTATTAAAAAATATATCCTCTAAATATATATTTTATATTTCAAACACGATGATAAAAATATAATGGATTTCATTAATAGCATTTATAGAGATTTAGAGTTAATACTTACATATTCAAAAGGTTCATTTAATGGTTTTTCAAATTTATGTAAATCCTTTTTAGATGAATATAAAATTACTAATGATATAAATAACTTTACTATTACTAATTTTAAAGAATATAATTTAAATAAAACTATGTTGAATGATAATCACTCGGAAAATAGTTATATTAAAGATAAAGATTTATAGTTTAGAATCAAAGATTTATTTAATATTAATTTTGAATTAAAAAAATAACATTTAAAATATAATGGGCGATATAATTATTTTTATGAAGAAATAGATAAAATTTGTAAAATATTTATAAAAAAAGTATTTAAATGATGATGAATTATTTAAAATTTTAAAAGATCCTGAATATATACTTTATAAAAGTGAAAATGATACGACAATTGAAAATAATTATTTTTATACTTATTTTTATACTTTAATTATAAGTTGCTGTGTCATAATAAATTGGGTATCTAAAGTTTATGATCCAGCGTATTTTAATAATGAAGGTAATATTGTCTTCGCTAAAACAATTGAAGAATATGTAAAAGTATTAGGACCCACTTAGTACGGAGTTTCTTGGTGCGATAATAGTACAATGGTTAATAGTATTGGTATGTATTACGATATTTCCAGTATTTAAAATAAATTAAGATAAAGAAGACTTGAGGATTCTAATAATAATAAAGATAGTAATGAAAATAAGGATAATGATCGTTATATTGATGAAAATACCGATACTGATAACCTGATATTATTTGTTGGATATAATACTATTGGATTTGATTATAAGTATTTAGCGCAAAGAGTAGGTATGTATTTGAGCATTAATAAGAAGGAGACACCATTCTCTACTAGTCGAATTTTAAATAAATCTTCTCAATTTAATAATTTAATGGCCGATGAAATGGAATTATATATTCCAGGTCGTATAGCCGTTGATATATATAAATATGCTAAATCCTTAAATTTTCCATCCTCAAATTTAATTTGAGGAGCAATTATTAAATAAACATAAAATAGATTTACCTTATAAAGAAATGTTTTATTTAATCTATGAGAATACGGAAGAATCGTTACATAAAGTGGCAAAATACTGTATTATGAATTCGATATTAATATTGGATATATTTGATGTTTCTCAACAGTGGATTCAAATTTTAGAAATAGAAAAAATATAAAGAATCCGTATTGACGAACGAAGTATATAAAACGAAACAGAGTAAAAAATTTTCCAATTTGCTTTACAAATATTCCTACGACAACAATATATGTATTGATTTAGATCCATCAAATATTCAAGAGTATGAAGGAGCAACGGTAATTGAACCCATATCAGGTGTGTATGATTATTGCACTATGATAGATTTTACAAGTTTATATCCTAGTGTCATCATCACTCATAATATATGCTACACCACACTAATAGATAGTTCAATGATTGATAAATATCACAAAGATTTGTATCACCAAATTGACATTGGTGATAAAGTATATTATTACACTAAGAATCATATTGGTATTCTGCCACAGATAAGTGTTTTTATCAGAACGTTTACGATATAAAAATTTAATAAAGGAATCCTCCGGTGCAGATTATATTGTATACAATAAGCGGCAATATGCATTGAAAATTCTAACAAACACAATTTATGGATGCCTTGGATCTGATTAAAAAAAATATGTGTATTATTTGTGATTATTACAAAATTAATGCAATTAAATTATTTTAAATCGATTGAGGATTATTTTAAAAAATTATAATAAAGCAAATTATATATATATAAGAATATTTTAATATATTTTGTTTGCAAAATATAATAATTAAAAATTAGTAATAAAAATATTAATTTTATTTATTTTATTATTATTTATTTTATAAAGCTATATTATCTATTATTTATTATTTATTATTATTTATTAATTATTATTTATTATTTATTATTTTTTCATTTAATCATTTATTTATTATTTATTATTTATTATTTATTATTTATTATTTATTATTTATTATTTATTATTTATTATTTAATTATTTATCATTTATTATTTATTATTTATTATTTATTATTTATTATTTATTAACAAATACTCTTTTTATTATTTATTATTTATTATTTATTATTTATTATTTATTATTTATTATTTATTATTTATTATTTATTATTTATTATTTAATTATTTATTATTTATTATTTAATTATTTATTATTTATTATCTATATTTATTATTTATTATTTTTTCATTTATTCATTTATTCATTTATTCATTTATTTATTATTTATTATTTATATTTATTATTTATATTAGTATTATTTATTGTTTATTATTTATTATTATTATTTATTATTTATTATTTATTATTATTATTTAGATATTTAGTATTTATTATTAATAATTTTTTATTATTCAAAATATTTAAAACTTTCAAACATAATTAAAAAAATTATAAAGAGTATCTCAATATATTTGAATTTATAAGTATATTTCTCAATTACTAAAGTTTTTCTTAGAACTATATTTATAAATTCAATTAATTATAATTATTAAATAAAAAAACAAAATTAAAAATATATGATAAATGACTCAGATTTGTTTCCATTTGTATAAAAATAATAAAAGTATTTATTAATGATAATTTCTATATTATTAAAAAATTTTCGATTGTTATTTCATTATTTATAAATTTATTATGTTAGAAAAACTCATATTTAATTTATTTATTTATTGATTTTGTTTTGTTTTGTTTTTTTGTTTTTGTTTGTTTTTGTTTTTTTGTTTTGTATTTGTTTTATATTATACTTTTATTATCAATAAAATTAAAATATTTAAAAATTTAAATTAATAAACTTTGATTTATTACTGTTTATTCTAATAATAATAATAATTATAATAAATTTAATAATACTAATTTAAACTTTTATATAATTTTTTAATTACACACAAATATTATTTTTTTTTATTTTTTTTTTTTAAATTATACTTTTAATTACACGAAATATGTTTTGAATACTTTAATTTTCTTTTACTTTCTTTTTCTTATAATTTTTAATTAAGCGGCACTCAAAAAATATAATTTATTTAAATTGATTAAAAGGTTGGTTGAGTGATTATATAAATCTTGTTCTATAACTTTAGCATGATATTAAATAGATTAATTTGTAAATACCGTATTTTTTCAGAATATTACATTTTTTATAATTAATATCATCTTAAACATGTATACATATGTATAATTTTATACATATCCTTTGTTATTTAATTTGAATAAAATTCTATTTTCAATAAAAAATAAACTGAGTATAAACTATAGGATCTCTGAAATTATAAAATGTAAAGTTTTATTTTTATTTTTTTTTTTTTTTTTTTTTAATATATTAATAATATAATAAACTCTCCATATGTATATCTTTTTTATTTTTATTAATTAAACTTTAAAATGCTTATTTGTAATAAAAATGTAATTTATGATTACAATCATCATATAGATAATTTTTTTATTAATATAAATTATTATTGCCTTATCAATTATATTGCTTTTTTATTTATTATTATTTTCTTATTATTAATTATTTACAATTATTATACTCATTATTATTTAAATATTATTGTTTAAATATTATTATTATTATTATTATTATTCAATTATAATAACAATTTATTAGTATTATTCATAATAAATTTTATATTAAAAATATTTAATTATAATTACTATTTTCATACATTTTATATAATTATTTAATAGTGTTATTTATTATTTATTATTTAATAAATACTAAATTATAATGTTAATAATAATAATATCATCAATTATAAATATTTAAAAAAACTTTACTATAATTATTTATATTAATTATTTTTCATTAAAAATTATATTTTTGAAATTATCTATTTATAATTTTCTCTATAAATTTCATTATAGTTTTAATTTTAAAAACTTTACTATAATTAGTAAAAAAAAAAAAATAGCAAGCATAATATATACTTGAAATTTATATTTTATGTATTTATGTACATTTAAATAAAATAAAATAAAATAAATTGAATATAATAAAAAAGCCTATATAATAATAATAATAATAATAATAATAATAATAATAATAATAGTAATAATAATAATGATAATGATGATGATAATAATAATAAATAAATAAATAAATAAATTTATATATTAAATTTTAAATATTTATAATTTACAAACCTATGATAAAACTTAAAAATTTAAGAAGATAAAAATAAACATTTTTAAAAATTAACAAATAAAAAAATAAAATATGTATACTTAAAATGTATTATTAAAATAATAATAACCACTATTTTCCATTATTATAATTATTGTAATTATAGGGAAATTAATCAAATTATTAATAACTCCGAATAAAAAATTTAATATAAAAAGAATCAATTTTTCTTCATAGATTTTTTTTATCATCAGTTTTCTAATAATAAATATTAAATATAATAAACAATAAAAACAATACAAACAAAAAAAAAAAAAGAGAAAAATAAAAAAAAATAATAATAAATAATTTAAAAAATAAAAAATTTCTGAAATAAAATTATAAAAATTAAAATAAGATTTATAGAAAACGTAATAGATCACGCAACCACCTATAACATTAATAGCAGATAATTATTAAATATTACTGTTTATATATTAATGATATAGGTCCGGTTTGTGGATTGATCTATTTCGTTTTAAATTTTATTTTGATTTACATAAAAGTAAAATTTAATGAAACTTATATAATTAAATGAATATATGTGTATTTAATTTAATTGAAAATTTTCAAAAAAATATATTCCTTCATTGATACATTGTATAAAATATTATATCATTAAAAAAAAATAGGAAGGAATAATCTATTATTTAATATCACAGATTGATAGACATCATTAGAATAGAAATATAAAATATTAAAATACTGATATATTATATAGTGATAATTTGTTATATCCAAAATTAGAAATAAAGTAATAGTTTAAAATTTATAAAATAAAAAAATAAATAATAAAAATTAAATAAAGATAGATAGTAAAAAGATAAAAATAGTGTAGAAGAAATAATTAGAAAAAAGTAAAACATGTAAATAATTATAAAATATAATAATAGTGAATAAAAATTATAATAATAAATAATTATAATAAAATAAAAGACAGAAATAAATTAATTAAAAAATAAAAAAAAAAAAAAAAAAGAAGCATTCTAAATATTTAGAATGAATTATAAAAATTTTTTGTGTGATATAGAATGTAATAAATTGTAT
>JACVTC010000548.1:0-19612 GCA_016946835.1 Neocallimastix lanati (nom. inval.) | reverse complement strand
AGAATCAAGAGTCCTATTTATATTAATTTGATTTCTAATCTTGGAAAATTATCTCTATCTAGAAAAAGATTAGAAGAAAAAACTAGATAGATCTCGATTGGTGTTTAATTACATCAATCTTTAGTTAATAAGAAAACCCGAATAAGGGAGAAAACTTATTAACTAATTATATATTAATTTTATTAATATTTAATCACAAGTATAATTAAATAATTAATTCTTTTAATTATCTTAATTAAAAGTCCAAGAAATAATATAATTTAATTATTTCTTGATTAAATAAAATTATCATTTTAATACAATTTAATTTTTCTTAATTAAATAGAATTTATCATTATTTTAATACAATAATACATTATTATAATTTAATATATTAATTATTGATAATTTAATTTAATGTAAATAAATTTTAAAACAATAACATTAATTAATAATTACTATGTGACATAATTAATAAAATTATTCATAAAATTTTATAAAATAATAAACTTTAAATATTAATTTTTTAATAAAGAATAATAATTATTTTGAATAATAATTATAATTCTTTACACACAACTGTTGAGGTTCATATTAGAAAAGGAGTGTGAACATTAAATAAATAGATAAATTAAATAACTACTAAATTACACTAAAAGAATTTATTATTACACATTATAAATTTTATTTAAAGAATTATTATTAAAAATATTTATCATTTATAAATTATATAATTATTTTATTGTTAAAAATAACTTTATTAATATTAATATTTATTATTATAACAATATGGGAAACCTTTCAATTATTATTCCTATTATCACTACTATTTTTACTATTTCTTTCCTCAGAAAGGCCCCCTTCATAAAATAATATGGATAATACATATTTTATATTATTTAATTACATTATGAAAACCAATCATATAAATTAATTAATTACATAAATTTAATATTTAAAATAATAAAATATAACTAATATAAAAATTAATATAGAATATAAGAAAATTATTAATAGTAAAGAATATAATAATATATTTTTATATAATAAATTATTAAAAATTTAATTAAAAATATCATTATTATTCTATTCTTTATCACAACTGATACGATATTTTTATTAAACATCAATATCAATATTTATTTTATTTTATTTGGACGATAACAGTAGGGAATAATTGACAAAATAATATATTTTAATATTATATAGAATAATACACACAATAATAATATTCACACTTTAATATTTAGTTTATTTATTTTATTTATTTATTATCATTCATCAATAAAAATACATTATTTATTATTCATCAATATAAAATAATTATTAACTAGTTAAAATATAATTAAATCATTCAATAAAATATAATTAATTACTAAAATCTCTCATATTATTAATGTAAACTAAATATAAAACTACACTAAACTATACTAATAAACATGTTTTTAGGTTAAATTATTAATAAACTAAATTAATATTAATAAAAGAACCATTCCTTAAACTATTATTATTTACTAACTATATATATTATTACTAAATTATTATTAACCAATAAGATTTCATCAAATAATTTCTAACCTAAATTTCACTAAATTATGGTATTTATGGTGGTACCGTATCAAGATGCCCCCACTGAAATTAGACTTCGTCCCTTGAAGTCACCAAAATTTAGTTACTTTCATAAATTTTTTTTTAATATTTTTTTTTTTTTTTTTTTTTTTTTTTTTTTTTTTTTTTTTTTTTTTTTTTTTTAATAAATTTTTTTTATAATAAAAATTTTTTTTTTTTTTTTTTTTTTTTTTTTTTTTTTTTATTTTTTTTTTAATATAAAATTTATGTAAATATATAATAAATTTTTATAATAATAAAATTTTAAACTATATATAATAAAAATAAATATATTTCAAAATTTTAAATTTTAATTTTAAAATTTGAGATTTCGAAATTTCAAATTATTTAATTAATTATTATTTATTTTTTTTTTTTTGTATTATTTTCCATTCCAAAAACCTTTTTCTTTAAATCTTCCGCGTTACATATAAAATTATTATTATTGTTATTAACATTATTATTATTATTGTTATTAAATACTAAATTATTATATCCCTTTTCAAAATTTATATTTCTATCCTCATTTTTATTTTCATTAGAAGCGTAAGTCACATTTTTCTCAACTCCAGGTTTATTAATATTATAACTGAAATTACTAATTCGGTTTTCTGAATTCTTTTCACAATTAATTATATTATTTTTGTTACAATTATTATTATTATTATTGTTATTATTGTAATTATTAGTTCCATAATAAACAAAGTTATTGTTTCTATTATTACTTCTATAAGAATTATAACTGTTATTTCTCTCATTATGATTATTATTATAATTATTTTCATCTCTACAATTATTATTATTACTATCACTGTTATTATTAGTATTTATTCCATAATTATAATTATTATTATTACCAAGATTATTATACCAATTTCTATTTTTGATATTATTATTTTTAGTCCAATAAAAGTTTTTATTGTTGTCATAATTATTAAATTCATACCTTTGAATGTTTAACTTATTATTTTGATAATTATTATTATTATTACTCATATAATTATTTAAATTATTCTGTTTATTTATATTAATATCGTTTTGTTTATTATTCCAATTACCAACATTACCCGAATAGTTTCCATTATTATTATAATAATAATAATTATTACTATTTTTACCAAATAATTTATTATAATTATTTTTATTATATAAAAATATTTTTTCTTATTAAAATTTTCCCTATAATTACTTCTTTTATTCTTTTCTATTATTCCTTTTTCTTCCATTATTGATAATTCTTTAAATGAATATTTACAATTGAATGCTTTGTGTCCTAATTCATAACATTTAAAACACATTATTTTATTATTTGCCTTATTAATATTATTATTATGATTATTTATATAATTATTTTTATAATTTTGTTTATAATTATTAAAATCTATTTTGAAATTTAATTTCTTTTCAATTCTATTGGCCTTTTCTGCGATTTTAATTGCTTCTTCAATATTTTCACATTCTTGTTCTAGTACCTTTAAACATGGATATATTCTTGGCTTAATTGAGTTTATATAATCTTCAACTGTAATTAATTTTCTCATTTCTTCATCAATATTTTTATATTTTCTAATATAATTAATATTAAATATAGGAATTGATTCATTTGTTTTAATTTTCAATTCTTTTAATTCCCAGATTTTATCGTTTTGAGTAATTCCCAAATATTTTTCAATTTCTTCTTTAATAATTTGAATTGATGGATAAGTTTTATTCTTGTAATTTTCTTCTATACTTTTTAAAACTTCTTTAGGACCATAATCCACACATTCTTGCATAAATATAAGTCTCCGTTTAGGATTCTGGATATCCCATAGGTCCATAACTTCTTCGAAATCATGTATCCATAAGTCAACATCTTTACCATAGTTTTTCAATAATGGTAAACTTCTTAACAACTTATAGATATCCATTTTAATTAATTATTTATTTATTATAATATATATTTTTTGTTTACTATTATTAATTATACAATATTTTTATTTTACTTTTATATTATTATTTTTTTTTTTTTTATATATATATATATATATATTAAACCAATTTTATTATTTATTATTATGCATTATTTTTGTTCTATAAATATTATTTTCATATTATCTTGTTACTGTCACGCCCGGATTCTCCACCATTTTTGATACAGAACATTTAAAATATTCCATATCTAGTTATTTATTTATTTGGTCGTTTCTCTAGGGAATTATGACACAATAATATATTCTAATAAATATAAGAAAATAATTTATAATAATAATGTTTTATAATAATATTTTGTTCTTTATTTATTTTTATAATTTTATTTTTACATACATAATAATTTATTATTACATTCTCTTAATTTTATATAATTGTTAAAATAATTAATTAATATTATATTTTTATTAAACATATCTCTTTAACTATTAATTTCCTAATAACTTTATTTAAAAATACAATTTCATTATTAAATATATTTAACTATTAATATTTAAAATATATTTCCTGAATAAAATATAATTATCAATATTTATAATATAATTCCTAAAACTATATAATTCTCAAAATAATATTTAAAATATAAAATATAACTTATTAATAATAATGATGAATTAATTTATTATCATAATAATAGAATCATTATTAATATAATTTATCTATTTTAATTATGATAAAAGAATTAACCATGCTTTTAAAAATAATTATTTGAATTAACTATATATAAATTTTTTTTAGAATGATAATTTTTGGGTAAGCTAGAAAAACTTTTAATAACATGAATTGTTTTTTTATTATTTATTTAATTTAATAAATTTTGTTATTTATCAAATATGTTAAGGTTTTAGAGAATTAAATAAAAATAAAGTAAGGAAACACAAATTTTATTTATTTATTTATTATTTTTATTTATAAATTTATTTTATTTATTTTATTTTATTTTATTGATGATATTTAAAAATTAGTAGCAAAATTTACAACTATTTATACTTTTTTTTCAAGGCATAAAAGTTGTTCTTGCCACTAAATTACATTTTATTATTATTTTTCTTTTTATATATAAAAACTATTAAATTTAAATTGATTTTTATAATCAATTATATAAAATTTAATTATAACAATATAAATAAAATACATTTATAATATTAATAAAACTTTTTTTTTTTTTTTTTTTTTTTTTTTTTTTTTTTTTTTTTATAATCTATCTAAAATATTACTAATAAGAATTTATTTAATTGGCTAAAATTTTTATTACAATCTGTTAAAATATTCAAATAAAAATAAAAATACTATTCTAATATAAAGGTTTTTAATAAAATAAAATATTTTTCAATATAAAATAAAACATTTCGATATAAAATTTTATAATAAAAGTTAAAATATAATATATAAATTTTTAATTATCAATATATAAAAATATTATTAATACAAATTTTCATTATTAATATAAAAATAAAAAAATAAGATTTATTATTAATATTGTTAATATAAGTTTTAAATATATAAAAATATTACTATTAATATAAGATTTAATATAAAAATTATAAAGTTTAATATAATTTTTGATCTAATTTTTAATCTTTGAATTTAAAAATTTATTAAAGTACAAAAATAATAATGTACACATAATGTATTAGAAATAAATCGTAGATTTAATTAAGAATGCATTATTTAGTACATTCTTATCAAGATGCCCCGACGAAGACTCAAGCTTCTCTGTAAGCGGAGTTAAACTTTACTAAATTTTTAAAATGAACATTCCTATCGAGTTGTTTCCCAGTTTTCTGATCGATTAAGGTTGCCGTGTTGAATTGAATTTTTAAAATTTTAAATGGTCCATTGTAATATGGTTCTAGCTTAGTGCGGCTAAAGTTTCTAACAAGAACAAGATCACCAGCTTTAATTCTTTTCCTTTTTTCATACTTATTTGTTCTTCTCGTCTTGTTGCCCAATACTTGTTAGCATTCTTCACATTTTCGCATGCTTCTCTAGTCCATTGATAATGACGAACAAATTTTTCCATTAAAATTTCATCATATGATTTACCTGCATTTTCAATTGTTCTTATGGCTATATCATAAGGCTGTTGGTCTTCTCTTCCATATACTAATTCAAAACTAGAATGTCCAGTAGCTGTATTTTTGGTAGTTCGAAGTGCCCATAAAGCAGAAGGTAAAACTTCATCCCAATCTTGATTTTTCCTTCCTAATAAACGAAGTAATTTTCCAATTTCTTTATTTCGATTTTCAGTAAGGACCATTGGATTCAGGGTGATAAGTAGCTACAAATTTAACATATACATCATAAAGATCAAGAAAGATTTTAGTCATATCAGAAGTGAATTGGACTCCATTATCATGTAGTAATAACTTGAGGCACACCATGTCTTGCAAAAACGTTTATTAAAAATTTAATTATATCAGAGGAAGTTATGTTTTCAGTGGGTTCGGCTTCAACCCATTTGGTAAAGTAATCAACAGTTACTATAATATATTGATTATTATTTCTTGTTTTTGGTAACGGTCCTATAATATCTAATCCTAAATGCACAAAGGGACCCTCCACTTTAGTTGGATGGTTTTCGGTTGGTTCTGGATATGGTTGAGGACGATTTAACTGGCATTTTTCACAATTACTAACAATTCTTTTGATATCTTTAATCATATGATTCCAATAAAAGTTTTTCTTAAGTCTTTGATATGTTTTGTAATATCCTTCGTGGCCAATATTATGAGCTTCTAAAATTAATTTAAACCTTTCATTTTCGTCCGTTATTAATTTTCTATAATTTCCATTGTCGATAAAGTAATCTTCACCATCAATAACAGTAAACTTTTCATTAATAAATTCCTTTATAACTTTAGATAATAATTCTTCATTATTTCCATTAGTAATTTTTGTTAATAATATCTTTCTCTCTTCCTTACTTTTCATTCTTGAAAGAGCATCAGCTAACACATTCTTTTTGCCTGATTCATATTTTATATTAATTCCAAGCATACTAGCGGTTAGACACCATCTTGTTTGCCTTGCATTCAAAGGTTCTTTATTCTTAAATAAACCAACTAATGGTTTATGATCTGTGTAAATAGTTGTAGGTAATGGATTTCCTTCAATATAAGATTTAAATTTAGTCATACAGTAAAACAAAGCGGTTCCTTCTAAATCGGTAATACCATAATTCTTTTCAGCTTTCTTTAAACTTCTACTTATAAAGTGTATTGGATGCTCCTTACCGGTTTCTTCTTCTTTTTGTAAAAGAACTCCACCAATTCCATTATACGAAGCATCAGTTCTAATGATAAAAGGTTTGTCAAATGACGGAAATTTTAGAATAGGTGCATTGATTAATTTTTCTTTTAGGAGTTCAAAGCTTTCTTGTTGTTCTTTATTCCATTCATATTTAGTATTCTTTTTCAATAATTTACATAAAGGTGAGGTAATTTGAGCATATTTAGGGAATAAAATCACGATAATATCCCTACTGCTCCTAGAAATGATCTTAATTCATGAATTGATGAAGGGGCTTCCCACTTCTTAATAGCTGTTATCTTACTTTCCATGGGACTTAATCCTTTAGTAGTAAGTTTGTGACCTAATACATCAACTTCAGTTTGAAGAAAATGGCACTTTTCAATATTAATTTTTAACTTGTTTTCTTTAAATACTTCTAATACTTGTTTAATATGAATTAAATGTTCTTCGATACTTTTTGAATAGATCAAAACATCATCAATAAATACATAAACAAATTCACCAATAAAAGGGAATAAAATTTTATTCATTTCTCTTTGGAAGGTTGAGGGAGCTCCAGTAAGTCCAAAAGGCATAACCTTAAATTGATAATTTCCAAACTTAGTAGTGAAAGTGGTTACTTCAACGCTTTCTTCATCCATTAAGATTTGGTGAAAACCAGAAAATAAATCAAGAGTTGTAAATATTTTAGCTCCTCCGAGACTATCAAAAATTTCATCTATATATGGAACTGAATAAGAATCTTTTTCTGTCATATCATTGACTTTTCGGTAGTCAATGCACAAGCGCCACTTTCCATTGTGTTTTAGAATGAGTACTACTGGAGATGACCATTCTGAACAGGATGGTTCTATCAATCCTTTCTTAATAAGCTTTGTAAGTTCTTCTTTTAAGATATCTGATTTTAATTTAGTTAACCTATAACTTCTTAATTTTACTGGCTTTGCATTTGCTTTCAAACGGATCTTATGTGGTGAAAGTTTAGAAGGAGTTAGTTCTTCTGTTGAAGTGGCAACTATGTCAATCATTTCTTTGAGAATTTTAATAATTTGTTCTTTATAATCTTTATTTAAGGTACTTAAAAATTCATCACTCTCAATAAATTCCATTGGAGTTAATTCCTTTATAATTTCCTTTTCATTATTCGTTTCTTTAACTTTTCTAATAGTGCAAATTATACTTTCTTCATCATAATATTGATTATTTATTTTAGCTATTTCTTCGTATTCACTTTCTGACAAAAGTTTACATAAACTGTTTAAGGTCGGATGAATAAATAAACAATGATCGATTTGAGTTTTAAAGTTTATTAACATATCATAAAATGAGTCTTCTTTCTCAATAATTCTAAAGTCCGCATTAAATTCATAATTATTAATTTTTACTGGTAATCGAACAATAATTCCTTCCGAGTATTCTTCATCTTGTGTTGCTAGTTGGATTCTTCCACGACTTTTTCCAACTGTTTCATATTCACCAGGTAATTTATCAAAATACTGCTTAGTAACGATGCTTAGGTTACTACAAGAATCAATTAAAAGTTTTCCTAGTACTCCGTCAACACTTGCATCAACCATTGCTAAGTCTTCTTCGGCTACTTCATTACTTTTACTTATGTAGCTATGATCATAGTTATTTCACTAATAAAGTTCGTGCTATTACATTGTCTACAGTTCCAATTATTTTAGACTTTTCTAACTTTAAACCTTGAGTTAATTGTGAACGAATTTTCGGACATGCATTCAAGAGTTGACCTATCGTAATACTGGATTTAAGATTATTTAAATCATCCATAATATTGTAAGGTTCTTTATTATTCATCATTTTGATATTCCTTTTTACTAACTGAGTATTTCCATTATTAGTTTCTTTAGTTTTTGTTGAAATTAATTTTTCCAAAGTATTAGTTTTATTTTGTTGATTATCTTTATTCATTTCTAGATCTTCTATTTCATTATCGATTACAAGTATATCTTCAGATTCAACTTTTTCCTTTCCTTTTGATGAATAATTGTTGTTTTCTTCTTTACTTTCTCTTACTCTTGTTCATATTTCTTAATTCCTTTTCTTTTTGTTTTTCTTTGTTAATATTTGGTTGAGTTAAAATTGAAGGAAGTATTTGATTTTTATAAACTTTATTTGGTTTATTATGTAGCTCATTTTCTTTCTTCTTTCTTAAAGCAGGAGTTGCGAAAGGACGTGGATTATCTTTTAAACTTTTATGTACTTTCTTGGAATTATTTTCTTCTTTTTCGCTGTTATTATCATTCATTTTTCTTTTTATAGCATTTATAATGATATCATCCTCACTTTCAGTTGTGTCACTAAAATCAGATTCTTCAGATTCTTCATTAAAGGAATTATTATCAATTGGAGTATTCTTAGTAAAAGTATTATTTTGTAAATTATTTAATGAAGCTATTGTTTTGTCATTGGGAGTGCTTCTGCTCCCATTTAGAAGTTTAAAGACTTTTTGGAATATATTTCTTTTTTATTTTTTTCCATAATCTTATTTAATTGAGGGCAATAGTATGAGTAATGACCTTCTTCCTTACAGAAGAAGCAAGTTTTAACAGATAAATTTCTCATTTTCTGGGTTGATTCTTCTATAATATCTTGAGGTTTCAGTTTATTATTTGTTTGACTTGTTTGGAAAGTTTCGTTTCTTCTTTTAGGATAAAGTCTTGAAGTAGTACTGTTTTGATTATTTTGATTATGCTGGGAATTATTAACATTATAGGTATTAATATTATTGTTCCTTACAGAAAGTCTATCTACTTTCTCGGCAATTTTGAAAGCTTTCTCCATACTTATATCATCTTTAAGGGATAATTTCTTCCAGGCTTCATAATTATTTTGAATAGAATCAATATAATCTAGTACACCAATGCGCTTTCTTCTCTTTTTATCAAGTTTAGTGTACAAAGTTCTATATCTTACATTAAAGTCTTTAATCTTTTCGTTTCTTTTAATTCGCATTGCACGAAGTTCTTTAAGAAGTAAATTTTGGTCTTCTTTAATACCGTAAAAATTTTCAAGACTTGAAATAATTTTTCAAGAGAAGGAAATTTATCATCATCAACATTTTCTTCTTCATCATCTTCTTCTTCATCTGATGAATCATCACTTTCATCATCACTATCTTCTCCCAAATCTTCAATAACGCGTTGTACTTCACCAGAGCTGGTAAGTAAACAAGCATTAAATATTGTTTCCGGATCTGTGATACCTTGTATCTTGATCCAAAGTTTTAATTCAGTAGCCCAGGACTTTATATCTAAATTGTCCTTGCTAAGCTTCACTATGTCTCGTAATTCTTTCTTTAATTCTTTAAAACTTAAAGTACTTTTAGTAGACATTTCGTTTTTAGTTAATAATTTTTTATTGTAAATTAACGAGGTTATTAAATACGAATAAATTTGAAAGTCCAACTTTAAAAATATAATTTAACAAGTAATTTAATATCGAATCAAATTTTTTAAAACAATATATCTTAGTAATTTTTGAAAATAATAATTTTATTTGCTTTCTTTAGTAAGTATAAGCTCGAAATCCTTATCGACAACTTAGTAGAAATTATAAAGCACGAGGTTCTTTTCGACTACTTTTTTAGAATAATTTTAAGTTCGAAATCTTTATCGACAATTAATAGAATAATTTTAAGTTCGAAATCTTTATCGACAATTCAATGAAATAATTTTAAGTTCGAAATCTTTATCGACAACTTAATAGAATAATTTTAAGTTCGAAATCTTTATCGACAACTTAATAGAATATTTTTCAAGCTCGAAATCTTTATCGACCACTTGAATTTTGTAATTTAGTATATTTGTAGTAATAAATTTAGAAGCAAAGTTTTATTTATTATTTTCACCTTTCAAAAATTTTTCTTTTTAAACGATAAATATTGTATTGTTATAGCTAATAAAATTATTAATTAATTATAATTATTAAATACAAAAAAAATAATCTTTATTGTCGTACAATCTGATAGTACACACTGTCTGACGTGCAGCTTACCTAATGGTGTCATGCCACGCGTGTGCCACGATTACTATATTCAATATAAAATATAGCAGTTCAGAGCCCACTAGCCCAATTACTATGTAGGATAAACTTAATCCGATAATCTATGTACGGAATAAAAAAAATTTTAAAAGTATTCAATAATATTTTTATTAACTAATAAAAATTAACTAAAAACACAATATTTTCAAAGTAAATTAAGATTCTATTACAGGAATTATATAACAAATAAAGTACCAGTAATAAAAAAAAATAAAAAAAATTTAAATGGCGAAGTTAGCCAAAGTCTGATACTTTATATAATAAAGTGCCTTATAACTAGCACAAAGAAAAGTAAAAAAAAATATATATAAAAAAAACAATCTTACGCCTTCGGTGACGTAAGCTCCTTATTCGCCAGTGCTTGGAAAGTACCCGCACCTTCGTGTGTTGAAACGTTGAAGGCTGAACTATTATTACCGGGTCGGTAACCAAATACCTTCGTCTACTTTCCAATTAATCTCCAAATTAACTACTATTCAATAACCTACTATGAATAGAGTTAATTTGTTGCTATCTGAGAATACACTGTGTATGAGCTCTATCCGCTCCTTGTTATAATTTTACAAAATTTGTTTTTTTTAGAATCTTAATTTTACTTATTTAAAAAAAAATTTTTTTTTTTTTATATATATATATCAAACAAGCGCCATAGGTTAATCAAAGGATTAACGACTTACTTGTTTATCAATATAAAATAAAAAAAAATTAAAAAAAAATCTATGTTATTTACTATTATTTCTATTTAATTCCCCGATATCTCCACCATATAAATGTTAAGGTTTTAGAGAATTAAATAAAAATAAAGTAAGGAAACACAAATTTTATTTATTTATTTATTATTTTTATTTATAAATTTATTTGATTTTATTTTATTTTATTTTATTTTATTTGATGATATTTAAAAATTAGTAGCAAAATTTACAACTATTTATACTTTTTTTTCAAGGCATAAAAGTTGTTCTTGCCACTAAATTACATTTTATTATTATTTTTCTTTTTATATATAAAAACTATTAAATTTAAATTGATTTTTATAATCAATTATATAAAATTTAATTATAACAATATAAATAAAATACATTTATAATATTAATAAAACTTTTTTTTTTTTTTTTTTTTTTTTTTTTTTTTTTTTTTATAATCTATCTAAAATATTACTAATAAGAATTTATTTAATTGGCTAAAATTTTTATTACAATCTGTTAAAATATTCAAATAAAAATAAAAATACTATTCTAATATAAAGGTTTTTAATAAAATAAAATATTTTTCAATATAAAATAAAACATTTCGATATAAAATTTTATAATAAAAGTTAAAATATAATATATAAATTTTTAATTATCAATATATAAAAATATTATTAATACAAATTTTCATTATTAATATAAAAATAAAAAAATAAGATTTATTATTAATATTGTTAATATAAGTTTTAAATATATAAAAATATTACTATTAATATAAGATTTAATATAAAAATTATAAAGTTTAATATAATTTTTGATCTAATTTTTAATCTTTGAATTTAAAAATTTATTAAAGTACAAAAATAATAATGTACACATAATGTATTAGAAATAAATCGTAGATTTAATTAAGAATGCATTATTTAGTACATTCTTATCAAATATGGTACAGGACTTTTGAAATTGATGGATGTATAATAATATATTGGTAAATAGATAGTAGACGTATAAAAATTACGAAAAACTTATACAATATTTATTTATTTATTTATTGATTATTTATTAATTTATTTATTTAAAAATTTATTTAACTATATATTATTCATCCATTTATTTATTTGTTCATTTATTTATTTATTCCTCCATTACATTAAAAAAAGAAAAGAGAGAGATTTAAAATAATATTATTACAAAATATTTTATAAATTTTGGTAATACATTGATTAGTTAAAAATAATTTTGTGTAACAATAAAATAATAATAAAATTTTAGATATGAATATTAATAATAAAAATAATAAAAAAATTTATAATATAAAATAAAATTTATCAAATGTATAATAAAAATATAATAAGAATATAATAAAATATTTATTTTATAGCAAAATATTAATAATTAATAATATATATATTTATATAATAATAAAGGAAATATTGATAAAGTTAATAAAGATAATAATTAATTAATAAAATAGATTTAAAACATATTTATATGGAGAAATATTAAAATTATTATAATTTAAGGTATTTGGGTAAATACCGTATCATGATGCCCCCGTTAAGTTTAGACTTCGTCCCTTGAAGTCTATACTTCACATAGTCTGTATGGTACAATGTTCTTTAAGTGAACATTTCTCTCAGCGATTTCATTAGTTACAGGATCGCAAAGTGTTACCGTGTTAAATTTCTTCTTAACTATTTTCATAGGGCCAAGGAAGAATGGGTCTAATTTTCTTCGGTTAATAAGTTTGACAAGGACAAGATCACCAGGGTTATATTCAGCCTTCATTCTCTTCATTTGTTTTCGCCTGTCTTCCCATAACTTGTTAGCAGTATTAATGTTGTTAATGGCTTCTTTAATCCAGGCATAATGTTTAGTAAATCTTCTTATTAAAAATTCTTCTTCACTTTCGTATTCTTCTTTCTTGTCTAAGTTCAGTGTTAATTCAAAGGGTTGTAAATCGCGACGTCCATATAACAACTCGAAACTGGAAAACTTAGTAGTTTCATTCTTACAGGTGCGAATAGCCCATAAAGCGCTTGGTAGCATCTCATCCCAAATGGTAGTGTTGCGATTACAAAGAATTCTCAAGTACTTGCCAATTTCTTTATTTCTATTTTCGACTTCGCCGTTGGATTCTGGATGGTATGTTGTAATATAGTGTACGTAAACTCCATATAAGTCGAGAAAAGCTTTCGTTTTGTCCGAACAGAATTGGGGTCCATTGTCCGTTATTAAAATCTCAGGCGTTCCATGTCGAGCAAAGACTTTGGATAGAAATTGGATAACGTCATCTGATTCAATGTTCTTAGTGGGTTCAGCTTCAACCCACTTAGTCAGGTAATCTACTAAAACTATAATGTATTGATTACCTTTCTGAGTAACTGGTAGAGGTCCTACAATGTCTAGACCTACCTTGGTAAATGGAAGACCGGGTTTCGTGGCTGTATCTTCAGGTTGATAGTTAAATGTTTGTGGCTTAAAGAGTTGACAAGTTTTACAGGTCCTGACCATGTATTTAACATCTTGTATCATGTTGGTCCAATAGTAATCTCTTTTCAAGCGGTTGTAAGTCTTGAAAGTACCTTCGTGACCGATACCATGGGCCTTAAGAATAAGTTTGACTTTTTCCTCTGGGTTATCTATAACTTTTCTTAGCATTCCATTGTCTTTATAAAATTTTTCTCCATTTATTAAAGTAAACTTGTCTTTTAATAGATTTAATAAGTTGTTTTCATCTGTTTCACTATTTACACTCACGGTTGTAGTTGCTAATATATCGCTTTTGATGGATGGCATCCTCGAGAGAGCGTCTGCGATAACATTCTTTTTACCAGGTTCATATTGAACACGAACCTTCAACATTGATAAGAGTAATACCCAGCGCGTTTGCCTTGCGTTGTTGGGTTCTTTGGAGGTGAATAAACTAACTAGTGGTTTGTGGTCTGTATAGAGGATAGTGGAACAGTTATTGCTAGAGATGTAAGGTTTGAATTTCTTTACGCTATAGAATGCAGCTGTTCCTTCTAAGTCGGTGATAGAGTAATTCTTTTCGGAAGGTTTTAATGAACGGCTAATGAAATGGATGGGTTTTTCCTTACCATCTTCCTCTTTTTGTAATAGAACGCCACCGATACCATCATAAGAGGCGTCTGTACGGATGATGAAAGGCTTTTCGAAGTCAGGCATAATTAATATAGGTGCCTTCACAAGTCTATCTTTAAGTTCTTGGAAGCTATTTTCTTGTTCTGTATTCCATTCGAAATCAGTACCCTTTTTCAGCAGTTTATATAGTGGTCTAGCCATCTTCGCAAAGTTGAATATAAATTTTCTGTAGTAGCCTACAGCACCTAAAAAGGACCGTAGTTGAGTTATATTCTTGGGAGGCAACCAGTTGTGAATAATTTCAGTTTTTCCTGGGATTGGAGCAACTCCTTCAACTGATAAAATATGTCCAAGAAGTTCTACTTTTTTCTTGAAAAAGTGACATTTTTCTAAGTTTATCTTCAATCCGTTGTTCTTGATTATTGTAAAGACTTTTCTTAAATCTTGGATGTGTTCTTCAATTGATGGTGAGAATATCACCAAGTCATCTATATAAACGAACATGCATACTCCAATTAGCGGGAAGAAAATTCTGTTCATTTCCCTCTGAAAAGTACCAGGAGCATTGCATAGTCCGAACGGCATCACCCGGAATTGGTAGTTCCCAAACATAGTGGTAAAAGTGGTCTTGGGAATGTCTTCTTTATTCATTGGAATTTGGTGAAAGCCGGAGAATAAATCTATAGTAGTAAAGACCATAACCTTCCTTCCAATAGAAAATAAAATACTATCGATAATTGGTAACGCGTAGGAATCTTTGATGGTAACATTGTTCAGCTTACGGTAGTCCACGCACATCCTCCACTTTTTATTTTTCTTGAGGACGAGTACTACTGGAGACGACCAAGGGGAGCTGGATGGCTCTATCAACTTGTTTTTTATAAGTTTTGTTATTTCTTGCTTTAGAGCTTGAATTTGAACTTTGGACAACCGGTATCCTTTCTGCTTGATCGGCTTTGCATTTTCTATTAATTGAATGGTATGTGGAAGCAGTTTCGTTGGCTGGAGTTCATCAATTTTGATTGCTAAGATGATGATGAATTCATGAAATAGTGAGTTAACTTTTCTTCTGTATTTTCTTGGTAATTCATCCAATACTTTGTTCAACAACTCTTGTTTCTTTAAGGGTCCGTCTTTAACTTCTTCAATTTGATCTGTTTCATCATGGTAGTTCTCATCTTTAACCTTATTTACAAGACAGAAGGCATAAGAGCTTGATGCATCTTTATTGTTGGTAAGATTGTGATGCTCATTATCGTCACTCTCCTTCGATTCTTCCTCATCAGTCCCTAAAGGAGACACACGATCCCATGATTCTTCACT
This sequence comes from Neocallimastix lanati (nom. inval.), assembly GCA_016946835.1. Taxonomy (NCBI): domain Eukaryota; kingdom Fungi; phylum Neocallimastigomycota; class Neocallimastigomycetes; order Neocallimastigales; family Neocallimastigaceae; genus Neocallimastix; species Neocallimastix lanati (nom. inval.). Next base: position 3,614 of record JACVTC010000548.1, on the reverse strand, counting down.
GAGCATCTTGCATAAGTGATTGTCGATAGGATGTACGAATAATTTATTGTCTTTTAATGTATTGAACCCTATAAGTATATCGAAGATATTTTTATCATTTTCAACAACTCTAAATACATCTTTAATTGTGGTATCCCCAATTTTGACATCCAATAGATAGAGTTCTGAATCCAATTTCTTCTCAGAGAAAATTTGTACAATATTATTATTTGTGTACCCCATTGGTACCAAGTTTTGTTTTTCTTTTATCCTTGTTAAGTAATTCTTTGTCACCAAGTTTAAGCTAGCACAGGTATCCAAGAAAGCTATACCTTCAATCCCATAAACATAACATTTTATACTGGCGATATCACTTCTTGAAATAGTGGATAGAACTATTTCGTTTAGAGATTGTCCTTGAGTATTGCTGTCCTTTAGCTTAAGTAGTTTAACTAGTTCCGATCTAAGCTTAGGACTTATATCTAATAGCTGTGTGATGGAGATATTAGCTAGTTTGTTGTTTAAGTCATCAGAGATATCATAACTGTTCTTTCCTTCCATCAAGGCTATATGTTTTTCGGTAGATGTCCTTTTAGATTTGACTTCTTCAGCTTTATCACTAGGAAGTTTTCCTTTTGTTACTTCTTTAGATTGATCATCTCTTGATGGATGAGTACTTGTTTCAGTTTCTTCTATTATTTCTTTTTCTTTATCTAATTTGGTTTTTCTTTTCACGGACTTGATGGATGGCTGAGCTATCACAGAAAGGATCAATTTCTTCAAGCTTTTCTGTAGTAGTAGGTGTAGACACTGGTGATTCAAACTCCATAGTAGTATCCTGAGTATTTGTTGCAGCTTTTCCTTTCCTAGATTTTTCTTTTGAAGAGTATGGGGTTTCTGCCATACTATTATTCTTTTTCTTTCTTCTTACTACCGCTGCTAATATGTCATTATTTGGAACTAGTGGTAAATGGTTCTTTTCGTTGGTTTGATTAAAGGAAGTTTCCCTTCTTCCTTTTACCAGTTTAAAGACTTATTTTCTTTTTGAAGTTGGCCTTTTTCTTCCATCTCTGCTAATTCCCTGAAAGAGTAAGGACATTGGTTTAAGTAGTGTCCCACTTGACCACATTTATAGCATTTTCTATTATTTTGTTGATGTGTGCTTGAATTATCTTGGCGTCTTCTAGTCTGTTCTTGATTTGACTTCAGTTTATTTTCTTTTACATACCTATAATCGCTTCGGTCGTTATCCCTTGTGTTGTATTTTCGGTTACCAAAGCCCTTGAATGGATGACCTCCGTAGTTGACTTTATAATAATAAGGTTGGTTGGATTGAAATGTTGCTAAAACAGTTTCAGGCTTACGTAGGAAGTTTTCTTCAGCCCTTTCGGCTAGTTCGGCTTCTTCGAAGGCATCCTCCAGATCATAACACCTTTGGGTGATTACTTGAGACCTTGCATAAGGTCTACTAGCAATGGATTCAATGTAATCGTCTACCGTAATGAAAGATTGGTATAGTTTGGAAAGACTATTATAAAGCTTTTTGTACCTCCAGTTAAAGTTTTGAATACTTTCACCCTTTCTGATTCTAAGTTTCTGGAGTCTCTTGCATTTTTCCTGGGGAGTAACTTCAAGTGCATCTTCTATAGCCTTTTTCATCTGGTCGATGGATGGATACTTCTTTCCCCCTTCTTCGTCGGTAGTTACTAAGTCTTGTAGTATACCTCTTAGTTTGCCTTCCACACATTCCATAGCCCAGGAATGTATGTTCATAGGTTCAGTGATGTTTGCTAGTCTCATGATCCTAGCAAATTCATCACCCCAAGAATCCACATCTCTTGCTGTTTCGTTTAGACGAGGTAGAATCTCTTCGAGTTCCCTGATCTTCATTTCTTTAGTTTTTTTTTTTTTTTTTTTTTTTTTTTTTTTTTTTTTTGTTTTTTTTTTTTTTTTTTTTTTTTTTTTTTTTTTTTGTTTTATTTTATTTGCTTTATTATTATTATTATTATTTCGTTTATAATATTTTATTTAATCTTCTTTCTTTTTTACTATCTATTAATGTTTCATATTATTATACTTTGGTCCTGCATAGCTCGCCAGAAATTATGGTACAGGACTTTTGAAATTGATGGATGTATAATAATATATTGGTAAATAGATAGTAGACGTATAAAAATTACGAAAAACTTATACAATATTTATTTATTTATTTATTGATTATTTATTAATTTATTTATTTAAAAATTTATTTAACTATATATTATTCATCCATTTATTTATTTGTTCATTTATTTATTTATTCCTCCATTACATTAAAAAAAAGAAAAGAGAGAGATTTAAAATAATATTATTACAAAATATTTTATAAATTTTGGTAATACATTGATTAGTTAAAAATAATTTTGTGTAACAATAAAATAATAATAAAATTTTAGATATGAATATTAATAATAAAAATAATAAAAAAATTTATAATATAAAATAAAATTTATCAAATGTATAATAAAAATATAATAAGAATATAATAAAATATTTATTTTATAGCAAAATATTAATAATTAATAATATATATATTTATATAATAATAAAGGAAATATTGATAAAGTTAATAAAGATAATAATTAATTAATAAAATAGATTTAAAACATATTTATATGGAGAAATATTAAAATTATTATAATTTAAGGTATTTGGGTAAATACCGTATCAAATAACCAAACAAATGCCTGTTTGGCTTAGTGGTAGAGCGTCGCTCTTGTAAAGCGAAGGTCGGTGGTTCGATTCCGTCAATAGGCATTTGAATTTTTATTTTAATTATTTTCATATAAAAAAAAATTAGTGAAAACTATAAATGAAGAAGAAAAAGATAAAATTTTTAAATAAGAACCTAAATATTAATTATTAATTTATGTAAATAAAATCTTTGACTTGAATTTATAATACTAATTTTAATAAACAAATTTTTAAAAACAAATATTAATAACTTAAAAATACAGAATTAGTAATTAGTAATAGTTTATGATATTTTAAATAAGTTTATAAGTTTTATATATTTTATTATTGTATAATTTTATTCAATAATTTTCAAAAAGATTCTAAGGAATTCTTTATCATTCTAAAGATTTCCGAAAGAGAATTTTAATTAGTTTTAATATTTTATTTTATTTTATTTTATATTTTATTATTAAATTAGTTTTATTATTAAATTGTTTTATGAATAAGTTATATAGTTATTTTATTAAAAGATTCTTATCAATATTATTTTATTATTATATTTTATATAGTTTATATACATGTATGAATGTATTAAGATTAAAATGTATTATTTAATTATATTATTAATTATTATTTAGTTTAGAATAAAAAGGAATTGAATTCCATCCTTTAAAATTTTTGTAAGATTATTAAATAACCTAATAATCTATTAATGTAACAATAATATTAATTATAACAATAATAATTCTTAATATTCTTAGTAAAATTTATTATTAAAATATATTAAATAAAGTTCTAATAAAATATAAATCTTAAAGATTGAATTCTTAATTATAAAACTTGTGTTTGTCATTAATTATTTAACTTTAATTAATAGTTATAATTAATACAAACCTCTTGACCTGATCAATTTAACCCAA